>JAJOZX010000271.1:1065000-1075000 GCA_023014485.1 Bathynomus jamesi | reverse complement strand
AAAATTGGTTGTAAACAATGTGATTCCTTTTACATAGGTCAGACGGGAAAGGATTTGCACACACGTATAAAACAGCATCAATATTCCGTTAGAACAGGACAGTTGTCCAGTGCCCTTTTTGTCCATTTGTCAGAGTTATCCCACTGTATTGATTGGAATAATGCTTCAGTTTTATTTCACTCTAGCAACATTGTTAATAGAAATATTCTT
This sequence comes from Bathynomus jamesi, assembly GCA_023014485.1. NCBI lineage: Eukaryota > Metazoa > Arthropoda > Malacostraca > Isopoda > Cirolanidae > Bathynomus > Bathynomus jamesi. The sequence goes on along the minus strand of JAJOZX010000271.1, from coordinate 1,074,790 downwards.
GAGTCTGCCATTATCCAACTTACAAATAACTTCAACATAAGCAAAGGTCTTTTTCAACTCGATCCTGTTGTTTTGAATTCCTTCAGAACAGATTTAGATAAAAAGGGTAGAACGCTAAATCTTTGGTAAACTTGTATGCCACCCTAATAACTTTTATTTTTCAATTTTTATATATAAAAAGGGCAGAGTGCTAAAACCCGGCAGATTTCCAGTATAAATTTGTATTTTTTTTTTTTTTTATCTATAACATTGGTTGGAAACAATTCATTTAATCTTGTGCTAAAAATCGATCATTTTTCAATTTTTATATACAAAAAAGAGCAGAGTGCTAAAACCCGGGCAGATTTCCAGTATAAATTTGTATATTTTTTTATCTATAACTTTGGTTGGAAACAATTCATTTAATCTTGTGCTAAAAATCGATAGTTTTTCCTTACAAATTTGTGTGCCTCTCTCACAATCCTTTAATTTTATTTCTCCGTTTATTGTATATATATATATATATATATTTTTTTTTTCTGTAACCTATATATAGGCTGTAACTCTTTATGTACTTCAGTGTTCCTGAGGATGTCATTAGACGAAAGCGCTTGAGCACCATTCTGTGTTTCCTTTCCTTCGTGGTTTTATTCATCATATATATATATATTCAGGGGCGACGCCAGACTTTTCGCACAGGTCAGGCACAAACATTATGGGCTTGATATGACTTCGATAGAATTCATATTAATGAATATGTAAATTTTGTTTTTTAAATAATTTTGCTTTTGTTTTCAAAAATTACTTAAAGCCTACTAAATCAATAAATTGTTTAATAATTATAATAACTTATTTGTATTTTATTATGTCCTTAGAGAATGTCTTCATCATATTTAATTTACCATGAGTCATTTATACATAAACTCCAACCTCCTCGGTTTCAATGCAAATTCTTCGATGACCTTGTCATGTAGAATGTTTTGCCTCTCCAGGGAAAGACAATTTCTTTCTCTATTGCAATTCTTGCTAAACATACTAGTCTTTCCTGACCAGTTCTGTTCCTTAGATACGTCTTAATTCGATTTAATGTTGAAAAACTTCTCTCTGTGGATGCACTGCTCACTGGTATAGTTAAAATCAATCTAAACAGTTTTGCAGATTCGCTAAAAGCTTTTTCTAAATCTAAGTCAATGCATAATTTTAGCAGTTCTTTGACATTTTTGCAGGCAGTAAAATCAGGATCTTTATAAATGTACTTCAATGTAAACGGGTATCTAAGGTCGAGTAAAAAAAGAAAAAAAACTCACACACACACACACACACACACAAAAGAAAAAATTCAAATGCATTGAAACGAATACGACACGGTCCCTGAAGTAACTGACAATGAGGAAAGCCGTGCGCAATTCATAGTTGCCACATATCTCTATTTTCACTCAAACACCTTTCTGAGGATGAGATTTGTCATCCAGCGTAATGTTAGGCACTTAGAAATATGCCTGACTTGTAAATTGAAAAACTCGCTTTTCTCTTCTTTGAAAAAATAGATTGACAAAATTATATACTTATCTGATTGTTTTGACAGATGCTATACTAATGTTGATTTTAAATTACATTAAATTTCGTAAAAGTTTCATTTTTTCATAAGTGCGATGCAAGGCATCGGAAATGATGCCTGACATGGCTTTGTGGCTTCATGCGCTCGGTCGCTCAGGCGTCATAAAACAAGTCTGACTTTGCCCAAAGAAGCGGCGCATGGAGAGAAGGAAAAAATACGGCATTCTAAAATTTATATTGCTCTAATAAAGTGACCATAATAAATAGATCTTTGAAATACACAAATTTAAATTTTACATGATGACCAGGAAATTAAATTTATTTTTCTTTTAAAGTTAGGTCAGGCTGAGGCTGACCTGCCTGATTCCCGCCATCGCCCCTGAATTATATATATATATATATATATATATATATATATATGTGTGTGTGTGTGTGTAAAAATGAACAATGAATAATCCATATTCATTTTTACATGAGAAACCAAAATCGCCTAAGCGAGTTTTGGATAGAATTTCGATTTGTACTTCTTTATTCATTACTGTATTTCCCTAATTCATCTTTTCTAATAATGACTTATACACTATGACGTCATAAAATAACTTAATTCTCTCTACGTTTCCCATACCTTGTACACTGAATCATGTGCTTAGTATTTGGACATCTTCCGTATTCAATGTATGGTAAATTCTTTAATAATAATGTTGTGGTGTTATGTAGTATAAATATTATTATTCAACCATATTCATCTATACGTCCATATCTTATCTTGACCATTACCCTATATAAATTTTATTAAATATTCATTTTTACTCATGTCAGTCTCTGAAACGCAAAACTTTATGCATTCGTTCGAAAACGCACAAATACGTTCTCGTATTATTTTTTTAATTTTTATTTTTATTTATATCACCTCCCGCGATGAAATCGAAAATGCTGAGGTAAGTGATCAAATTCCGCTCACTACGACAGAAGCGAACGCTTCTAAGATAAAAATCTCCTTTCGCTCCGATTCAAATGTATAACATAATATAACATATTATGTTGTATATAAATCCATACCGTATGTGCCCATGTACTTTGTATTATATTTCTAACATCTTAATTGTTTATTAATATGAAACACTGTAAAAACAAAACAAAGTTATAGTAATGTTTGATTGTAATTAACTGTAATACTTTAATTTAATATAACGTAATGTACTTTAATGAAACTGTAATTAATAATAACTTGTAATGTACTTCAATGAAACTGTAATTGAATGTAATGACTTAATATATAATGTAAGAATGTACTTTAATAGAACTGTAATGGACAATCATAAGCGAATGTGTAGTAATCCATAATTGTAATCGTAATTGTAATGAACCAAAATTAATACGTACTCAGTCATGTACTCAAATTGTACTTATGTACTACTATGAAATTATATCGCCTTCATAAATGTAGACTCGGCGAAAAATACAAATTATTATTTTTTTTTTTTAAATTTTTATTTGGAATTTTTCAAACATCTGATCATGTGTTTAAAAGGGGGGAACTTAACCTACAACTTCCTTCCCCCAACATTTAGGCTTATATTATACATGTATTTGTAAAATGAACTTCACTTCATTACGGCTCTCGGCTTTGGTCACTGCTACGAGACTCCCTTGTTAGCAGCCTCGCTGCGGGGAGGGGGCAGAGGCCCCTTGCCTCCTTAACTTTTTAGATTCCGGCCTGAGCCATGGTCGAAAGAGGTCGAACCTCTACCCCTGTAAATTCAGAGCACTACCTGTACAATTTTAGAAGTAAACTACAGTAAGAGAAACTTTTTATTTTCCCCTTCGAGCCGTGCTCTCTTCAGAAGAACTTAGTCAGTTAAGTCGATAAGTTATAAAAGAAAAGTCGATAATTTTAGTATCAGAGAAAGTATCAGAGTATTATAGAAAGAGAAGAATTAAAAACTGGCGACCCTTTACCCAAATTAAGAAAGAGACAACCCAAGCACCATAGAAGATATTGGCATAACCGTCTGGCGAGTCTGTAGCCAAGAGTTTAACAAGTGGCTACCTCCTAACTAGAACCCCCGTCGATCCGAACCACCCCAGGGCCATAGACGGAGGGGTTAACAAAATTGGCGACCCTGCCAGGATAAACATTTGGAGACCCTACTATCAAGATTAGAAGAATATTTTAAGAAGAGGATTTTAACAAGTGGCCACTCTTTGGCCAGGATAGAAATTACCCTGCATCAGGATAAAACCATTTGACCGGCGTGTCACGACTTCTAGTTCGTAACATCCACCCTTGAACAGGTGTGTCACGACTCCAAGTTCTCCACGCCTAGTTTTCATCCAAGAAGAAGTAGCCAGCAAGACACGTCTTCAGGACACGTCTCTAAGGATTTCGCCGTAGAAATTTTGTTAAGTACAGAGTTGGTTTTTTTTTTAAGTAATTTGTAAACATTTGAAAAGTCAGTATTATTAACAGTTAATATTTAGTATTGAGCCAGAATTTAACACAAAACACAGTGAACACTTCAGACACAAGTGATACATTTTTTTTTAGTGAAACAGTAATTTTCACAGAAGTTAAAAGTCACAGAAGTTAAAAGTCACAGAAGTTAAAAGTCACAGAAGTTAAAAGTCACAGAAGTTAAAAGTCACAGAAGTTAAAAGTAAGAGAAGTTAAAAGTAAGAGAAGTTAAAAGTAAGAGAAGTTAAAAGTAAGAGAAGTTAAAAGTAAGAGAAGTTAAAAGTAAGAGAAGTTAAAAGTAAGAGAAGTTAAAAGTAAGAGAAGTTAAATGTAACAGAAGTTAAATGTAACAGAAGTTAAATGTAACAGAAGTTAAATGTAACAGAAGTTAAATGTAACAAGAGTTAATTTCAGAGAGTTAATTTCAGAGAGTTAATTTCAGAGAGTTAATTTCACTATTATAGTCAGTATAGAATAATTTTATTTTATGTACCAAACATAATAGTACAGTACCTTCGCGTACATTAGAGTGAAATATTGTTTACATTTTTTATTTTTGTTTACAATTTTTTCAAATTAGTGAATTGAATTGACTTGCAAAATTAAGAGAGAGTTTATAGAGAGTTTATCGTTTATAGAGATACTTGATTGCATTTCAAGTAAGTCGGTTGCACCAAGATGGACAACCAAACCCCAGAGGTTAATAGTCTCCACTTGATAGAGATCAAGTGCAGTCATTTTCCGTTTTCAGTTAATCTTCACTTGATAGCAGTTCAAGTGCAAGTCAGTTTCGTTTTCAGTAGACTCCACTTGATAGAGTTCAAGTGCAGTCAATTTTAGTCAGTTTAGTTTCAAGATACTTGATAGAGTTCAAGTTAGACAGTTTCAAGATACTTGATAGAGTTCAAGTTAGACAGTTTCAAGATACTTGATTGCATTTCAAGTAAGTCGGTTGCACCAAGATGGACAACCAAACCCCAGAGGTTAATAGTCTCCACTTGATAGAGATCAAGTGCAGTCATTTTCCATTTTCAGTCAGTTTTGAAGTCAGTTTTGAAGTCAGTTTTGAAGTCAATTTCAAGTCTCAGTTTTCAAGTCCCCAGTCATTTCAATGCAATCAATTGAATTCAACTTTTTCTTTGTAATTTAAGAGAATTTAATTTAAGAAAATGTAATTTAAGAATTTAATTCAACCTTTTTTTTTGTTGTTTAAGAGAATTTAATTCAACCTTTTTTTTTGTTGTAAAAGAGAATTAAATTCAACCTGAATTAACCGGTTTGTGTCTTTAGTTTAAATTTTTTTTTGTTTGTAAGAAGGAAATTGACCGATTTGTCTTTTCTTTTCATGCCATTGTTGCGTATATAAATATATAGGTAAAATGACATATTTTATTGTTTGCAACCAAAATCGTTTTTACAAATGTTTGTAACGAGTTTTATAATTATTTTGATTATATGATGACAGAAATAGTGTAATAATTAATCGATCATGTACCTAATTTATTCTGCTCTGTACGGTCGGGAAATTTACCCGTATGACCGCACATACCCTAAATTTCAGTCATTTAATTGTAATAAAACTTCTACACAATAAAACATATGTATTTATCTATATGCAAACAAGTTTTCAGATCAAAATATCAAATAATTCAAATTCTAACATTTAACGAAAGAGTATGATTTTTCTACTTAACATGCAAAAATTATTAAACCTTTTTAATATTTTTTTTATTATATAAAAATAATTTTTAATGTAAAATTTACCTGAAATTATTAAAAGAAAAGATTGTTCGAAATGCTTTCCTTCCATTTCAATAACTTTTTTATTCTTTGCCGAAACTCATTTAAGGTTCGATTTACTTTTATTTTTAAGAATATTATAAAATTATGTTTAGCTCATTAAAATGCATAAATTGATTTCTATTTTTAATTTGTATTCTTAATTTTCTTAATTCAATTATCGTACCGATACTTCTGGTTAATGTTAATGGTTATATAGTTCATATATAGCTAGGAATGTTACTAGTCGAATTTAATTCCATCTTCAAAATTCAATTTTAAAACAGTGAGATTTACTTTCATTAATTGTAAGTTCCTCTAAGTGCGTTTTGTTTATTACTTTAATACGTGTAACTGATTTAATTAAATACTTAAATACTACCTTGAACTTAAAGGATTTTATAATAATAATAACCCTTACACACACACACACACGTATGCACACTATATATACTATATATACAAACCTTATGCTAAAATCATTGGATATTACAATAAACTGTTTCATTGCGTGTAAGTGCTAACTATGTAATTTAATCTTAATCATTTTTGCTTTCTAATATATCTTGCTTATGAATTTATTCAGTTAATTTAACAATCCTTTCAGCTAATCTGTCCCTCGAAATTGTAAGATACACACTTTGTACCTAATACACAAATACACACTAGACCACAGGTCTATACATCATCCACTACATAATTCGATTTTTTACCTACAATAGTCATTAAAATTTAGTTTAGGAATTATACTATCATGGTAACCTTGAAAAATCCATGAACTTTAAAATTTATATTTTTCCCTTTTACCTATTCATTGTGTATGTAATTTTCCCCACAGAAAAATAAAGTTTTGTTAAAAATTTAACAATATCATTCTTTGTCTAACTTAATTGTTTGTCTAAATTAACGTATTAATCCTTTTATTCTGTTTGCATAAATTAAAGTATTAATCTTTGAATTTTTTTATATTTATAAGCAACTGTCATTTTAAAGATTTGATTACTCTGCATTGTACCCGAACTCGTTCTGTATAAAATTTGTATTGTAAAAAAAAAGAATTCTTCATCATCTAATTTGAATTCGGTAGATGTTATTTTCTCAATTGTATTGTATTAATTGTATTATATTAATACCATTTTAGAGGGGGGAACACTGTAAAAATGAACAATGAATAATCCATATTCATTTTTACATGAGAAACCAAAATCGCCTAAGCGAGTTTTGGATAGAATTTCGATTTGTACTTCTTTATTCATTACTGTATTTCCCTAATTCATCTTTTCTAATAATGACTTATACACTATGACGTCATAAAATAACTTAATTATCTCTACGTTTCCCATACCTTGTACACTGAATCATGTGCTTAGTATTTAGATATCTTCCGTATTCAATGTATGGTAAATTCTTTAATAATAATGTTGTGGTGTTATGTAGTATAAATATTATTATTCAACCATATTCATCTATACGTCCATATCTTATCTTGACCATTACCCTATATAAATTTTATTAAATATTCATTTTTACTCGTGTCAGTCTCTGAAACGCAAAACTTTATGCATTCGTTCGAAAACGCACAAATACGTTCTCGTATTATTTTTTTATTTTTATTTTTATTTATATTACCTCCCGCGATGAACTCGAAAATGCTGAGGTAAGTGATCAAATTCCGCTCACTACGACAGAAGCGAACGCTTCTAAGATAAAAATCTCCTTTCGCTCCGATTCAAATTTATAACATAATATAACATATTATGTTGTATATAAATCCATACCGTATGTGCCCATGTACTTTGTATTATATTTCTAACATCTTAATTGTCTATTAATATGAAACACTGTAAAAACAAAACAAAGTTATAGTAACTGTTTGATTGTAATTAACTGTAATACTTTAATTTAATATAACGTAATGTACTTTAATGAAACTGTAATTAATAATAACTTGTAATGTACTTCAATGAAACTGTAATTGAATGTAATGACTTAATATATAATGTAAGAATGTACTTTAATAGAACTGTAATGGACAATCATAAGCGAATGTGTAGTAATCCATAATTGTAATCGTAATTGTAATGAACCAAAATTAATACGTACTCAGTCATGTACTCAAATTGTACTTATGTACTACTATGAAATTATATCGCCTTCATAAATGTAGACTCGGCGAAAAATACAAATTATTATTTTTTTTTTTTAATTTTTATTTGGAATTTTTCAAACATCTGATCATGTGTTTAAAAGGGGGGAACTTAACCTACAACTTCCTTCCCCCAACATTTAGGCTTATATTATACATGTATTTGTAAAATGAACTTCACTTCATTACGGCTCTCGGCTTTGGTCACTGCTACGAGACTCCCTTGTTAGCAGCCTCGCTGCGGGGAGGGGGCAGAGGCCCCTTGCCTCCTTAACTTTTTAGATTCCGGCCTGAGCCATGGTCGAAAGAGGTCGAACCTCTACCCCTGTAAATTCAGAGCACTACCTGTACATTTTTAGAAGTAAACTACAGTAAGAGAAACTTTTTATTTTCCCCTTGGAGCAGTGCTCTCTTCAGAAGAACTTAGTCAGTTAAGTCGATAAGTTATAAAAGAAAAGTCGATAATTTTAGTATCAGAGAAAGTATCAGAGTATTATAGAAAGAGAAGAATTAAAAACTGGCGACCCTTTGCCCAAATTAAGAAAGAGACAACCCAAGCACCATAGAAGATATTGGCATAACAGTCTGGCGAGTCTGTAGCCAAGAGTTTAACAAGTGGCGACCCACCATTTGACCGGCGGAAAAGAATTAGAATGTTATAGAAGAAATATCCGTTGCTGCCTCTAAACAAGAACCCCCATAGACTTCGAGACAACCCATAAGCACATAGAAGAAGGAGGATAACAAATTGGCGACCCACCATTTGACCGGCGGTAAAGAATTAGAATGTTATAGAAGAAATATCCGTTGCTGCCTCCTAACTAGAACCCCCGTCGATCCGAACCACCCCAGGGCCATAGACGGAGGGGTTAACATATATATATATATATATATATATATATATATATATATATATATATATACTGCGCCCTCGATATGTGCGTCTTCAGCATATGCGAATTCGCTGTTATGCGAAGACCCTATTTCTACCAAGAATTCAGTATATGAGGAAAAAATTCGCATTTATGCGCCATCTAGTGTGAAATATTGCTGAGCCGCTGAGTGCACCGACGTGTTCCCGCCAAACAACAACAGTCTCGCATAAACCGTTATAGCGTGTTGGGGGAGGAGGAGAGGTTATTTTGGAGGTCAAGGAGATGACACTCAAGAAGATGGCAGCATTTTTTAAGGTAGCTGCTGACCTTTCACCAGGTGCCATGGGCATGGACCCAAGTCTGGAGCGGAGTCAGCACTTTAATCGTGGGTTACAGTCAATCCTTGCACCCTACAAGGAACTCTATTCACAGAAACAGAATGCTGCCAAACAAACAACCATCGACAAATTTTTCATACCATCGTCTGCAACTCCAACACCGTCTCCTACAGCCACTCCAACAGTGCATTCCACACCACTTGCCTCGCCTGCAGCTGAGAGTTCTGTCAGTCTACCTTCGCCTGTTGCCTTACCTGATGTCACTGAAGACCCTGATGATCCACAACCATCCACCTCTACCATGTAACTCACCCACCACAGCAATCAACACTCGTCTCCTGGAACCTACACACGTGCCATCGTTGGTATCGTATGTCTTATTAGGCTTACTATGTCCTTTAATATTTATACTGTACAGTATTGATGTAATATAGCATCACTGTTATCTTGTTGAATGTTTTTGGTATAAAAAAGTGGCATATTTATTGTTTGGGGTGCCGGGAGGGTAAAAAAAAAACTGGTTGTGGAACGCATCCCTATTTTTTTCATTTAACTATAAGTTCGATATATGCGAATTTGCATTATGCGAAGTTTAAGCAGAACCTATCCCTCGCATATATCGAGGGCGCAGTGTATATATGTGCGTGTGTGTGTGTGTGTG
>JAJOZX010000271.1:995000-1057500 GCA_023014485.1 Bathynomus jamesi | reverse complement strand
AATTATAATTTCATTCGTAAATGTTGGTTAGGAATTTAAATAAAGATAATTTTAATTAATTTTATTATAAGAAACACTTAGTAATTTTAGAATTAATTACAGTTCAAATGAAAAGTCCGGATGGGATCCAAGTCCCCTCTCTACTAATTTTGAAATAAGAATATTAATTTCCAGAAATGAGGAAAAATTAAATTTTCAAATATATTAATTTTAAGAAATGATGAAAAAATTAATTTTGAAATAGGAATATTAATTTTAAGAAATGAGGAAAAACTAATTCTGAAATAAGAATATTAATTTTAAGAAATGAGGAAAAAATTAATTTTCAAATAAGAATATTAATTTTAAGAAATGAGGAAAAAAATAATTTTCAAATAAGAATATTAATTTTAAGAAATGAGGAAAAAATTAATTTTCAAATAAGAATATTAATTTTAAGAAATGAGGAAAAAATTAATTTTCAAATAAGAATATTAATTTTAAGAAATGAGGAAAAAATTAATTTTGAAATAAGAATATTAATTTTAAGAAATGAGGAAAAAATTAATTTTGAAATAAGAATATTAATTTTAAGAAATGAGGGTAAACTAATTTTGAAATAAAAATATTAACTTTAAGAAATGAGGAAAAAACTAATTTTAGATAATAAAATAAAATTGCAAATGCTTATTATTAATTAATTTAATAATTAAAATTACTGTAATTATGTAATAGTCATAATATAATAGCTATACTAATTGAAAAATTATAATAATTACAGATTATAAGTAAATTATAAATAAGTTACATGGCATCGTGGACTTCAGAGACCTTGATTTTAGCTCTATCTTTCTTATATTTGGAGCGGGGGGGGGGGGCGTTTTCTGCGGGCTCTCGTCTTTGCCCGCTCTTTCCTACATAATAATAATAATAATAATAATAATACACAATACCATAACCACAGTGTATAAAACGCATGTATTAAATTACTATCATTATACCCTCACCATACACAATTTACACAAATATTATTCACACTACCCACATTCATTATGAAGAAGGATTCAATAAATCCATACTGAAAGCCGTGATAGAACCAAATTCACTGGTAGAGAGTCTTCTTTTTCCTCTATTCTCACATTATTTGACAATAAAATCTTGCAATTTTTGCTTGGTTTTATATTTATGAGGGCGCATATGTAAAACAAAGCGTTCATTTATAACAGCGATCGCTAACTCGAAACTTCAAGAGCATTTTGCAATGTGAGGGATAGACCGATTTATCATCCAGTCTTATTATCATACAGAGTAGATGGGCCATTATGGGGCACGAAGAAACCTGTGGCAATATTTATTGTAAAAATATGGGAAACCAATTGTCCTATAAATGGTTCCAAAATGGGGTCCACTTCATAATGGAAGGCGAGCGAGTGAGCGCCGTTTGCTCTCAATGCCTTTGGCCATACTTTAAAATCTACGAGAACCAAAATTATTTTGAAATTTTTATCTTATCTTTATTTCTTATTTTCGTTATCTCTTTCGCTCTCATTTATATATATATATATATGTTCCTCATACCCTCGTATTAAGCGTCCATTTTTTCCTCGATGCGTTGAGAGAACAAATAACTTAATTTTTGTGAAAAGGATAAGGGCTAGACGCATGGGCGTCGATTGCTTCTCAATTCAACTGAAACAACTTACATTTCTATCAAGAAACTTGCTATCAATTAGCAAATTATTAATTAATTATCAAAGATAGATATATTAAAGAAATACAACTTCAAATAAACATGTTGTTCCCCCACACACAAAAATGTGGATGGGACAATTTGGGACATGTCATCCCCACCTCCCACCACCACACGATCGACGCCATGGCTAGACGTTATCATAAATGTCATTTTTATTTCACTGGGTAATGCACTTCACACAAAAAATGAATTAACAGGGCAGAGTTATAATGAAATCTGAAGTAGTTCACTACACTTGTTTAAAGAGAATTCATTGGCCGACTGTCTTTGAGGCATGTCCGGCGTTCCATTCTCTAGGGCCTAGGCCTTAACTCTCGTGATGCCACATTAACGAGAGGTTATTAAAATTTCAAAATTTTAATTTAATAATGATGTTAACAAATCAATTATAAATTTTGGTTTTATGATTAACTCTTTTATGTGATTGATCTTAGTTGAAAGGAAACATTCAAAATTTAGGCGTCGTCCTTTTAAGTTTATAGATTTGGCAACACTGGAGAGAGTCGTTAGGCTTATGAAAAAAAGTTGCCAGATATCTATTGCAGATATCAAGACAAATTTGTAAAATGTTAAAGATTAAAAGATCAATACCTTCATTTATAAACACAGAATAATATCTTTAAATTTTGTAGAAGACCATTTCCATTTATATGTTACAGGGAATCTGTGTAACTAGGGATTTCATGAAATCCCTAAAATGTTCAGGAATTTCATGTAAGGTTAAGTCGTAATACTTCATTAAACCTACGGGAAAATTATTGAATACCCCGTTAGGTTAATTGAATGCCCGGTTAGGTCAAGTGCACGTCCTTGACGACTGGTTAAGTTAAGTCGTGATATTTTCGTTAAAACTAACGAAAATATCACGACTTAACTTTACATGAAATCCCTGAACATTTTAGGGATTTTATGAAATTCCTCGTTACACAGATTCCCTGTAACATATATATATATATATATTATATCCTTTGGTTAGCTTCCGCCCGAATTGTTCATTCTGACGAAGGTCAAGCTTTTCACTCCACCTTAGACCTACAGTTTAACGTTGAATCCGAACCACGCCCCATCAGCAGCCCCAGTCTTAACCACTAGGCCACTTATGGTACCCATTTATCTACCAACCACTTTCTTTATTGTGTGGAAGGATGAACAGCTGGGTTTTGCTGCGCGCCGGCTGCCGTCGGGTCTCGAACCCAGGCCGATGGATTCGTAGTCAGCGACGCTAACCACTACACCACTGAGGCGCATCATATATATATATATATATATGTGATGCGTCTCGGCACCCTGTATATATATATATATATATATATATATATATATATATATATATATATAGGGTGAGTCAAAAGTCTCCATACATAGGAAAAATTGTCACTTCATTATGCAATCACTTGTAAGTCACAAAATATGCTCTATGTGGGCACCATTACACTGAATGCACATACGGATGGCACATACAAAGGCATCTCAGCACATCACCTGCAAAAATAAAAAATAAATAATCAGTTATTTATCATGACCATTTTTCCTATGTATGGAGACTTTTGACTCACCCTATATATATATATATATATATATATATGTATATATAATAATAATAATAATAATAGTGATAATGATAATGATAATGATTGGGGTTGTTTAACCTCGTTCGCAACATCTAAGGTCATATGACGGAGGGGACCTACAGCTTTACGTGGGATCCGAACCTACCCAGACCCAATGTCGCTTAACTTCGCTGATCAAAGGGAAGCGGTGTTACGACATTGGCTACGACGTAGCCCATATACAGTATATGTGTGCGCGTAGGCAACTGGGCAGAAGCGAGGTCGAGTGTCTAATAATTCACACATACAGTGAGGTAATTTTTTTGAGTTAAAAATTTTGGTGCCTCGGAAAATTAAACATTTTTATTGTCGAAAAAAAGATATGTTTGTCTTGATTAGGTTAGGTTACGCTTGGACAGGTTAGTTAAGGTCTAGTTAAGTTAGATTACGCTTGGACAGGTTAGTTAAGGTGTAATTAGGTTAGGGTAGGCGAGATTAGCGAGCACCTCACCATTTTCACCTAACTTCGGGAAGCAGCCATAAAAGCTATGTCTTCCGAATGAGCTTCCGATTGGAAATCCCACCTCACTATTTAATGACTTACAAAAGCCATCGTTCGAGCCCTCACTTGCGTCCAAAACACTAAAGTTAGGTTAGATTAAAGTATGTTTAGTTGTTTAGTTAATTAGTGTTTTAGATATATGGATTTTAATATATATATATATATATATATATATATATATTGTCGAAAAAAAGATATGTTTGTCTTGATTAGGTTAGGTTACGCTTGGACAGGTTAGTTAAGGTCTAGTTAAGTTAGATTACGCTTGGACAGGTAATATATATATATATATATATATATATATATATATATATATATATATGATGAATAAAACCACGAAGGAAAAAGAAACACAAAGGGGTGCTCAAGCGCTTTCGTCTAATGACATCCTCAGGAACACTGGTTTTATTCATCATAAATACTTTTCACGTGTCACTTTCGTGAAATAATTTTTCATATATATATATATATATATATACAGGGTGGCGCAAAAGTCGCGCATCATAGGAATTTTCAGTGTTGATTATAATATATTATTTTTTTTTCTTTTAGGTAGGGGATGGCTGCGAAATTAACAATAGACGAGAGGATGAGCTTGGTTTTAATGTATCGAATACCAGGTACTACAAATCGATGAATCGGTACAGAATTTACATTCCGTACTGATTCATCGATGATATATATATATATATATATATATATATATATATATATATATATATATATTATATGTGTGTGTGTGTGTGTGTTTTATCTGATAATTTCATTCCTGTTATTTGGAGCAAGGAATTTTTAATCTGTTAAATAATGGAATTTCTTTTGTAACCGTTGAAAGAAAGACTTCGTCATCAAGTCCGTTATTGACTCATCTTAAAGTTTTAGCGATGCAAAACTTTTCAATCCCTTCTCTTGATAGTTTCTCGCAAGAATAAGACTGGAATAAATGAATGAATCAGTCGCGTATCCCGCATACGTTATCACGCGTTTCGTGGGTTTCGTAGTCTTTCGTTTACTCAAGTGCATTTTACTGCTTTTCCAAAGTTGATGGAATCAACATTGAGTAGGCATTAAACCTTTATAGCATAAATTCGTCTTCTACGTTTATCCGTTATCCTTTTGATTTTTACAGCTTGAATTTACATTTTTGGAAAAAGTTTTACGGATTAAAACTAAGCCGAAATTTATTCAGATTTCGTAAGTAAACAAGGTTAGGTTGAGTTTAGAGCACAAACAGAATTGATTAATGTTGACACAGGATGTGTTCCCTTAATTAATAGTTAAAATTTAATTCGTTAAAACAGTTATGTGCGTGAAATTTCGTGATCAAAGGTAATTACAAAGTTTAATCAGGCATTTATTCATTCAGTGCAAGGTGTCGACGACACACTTTAAATTATAATTTGCAGTGTAAAAGGTATCCCTAATTTGTGGACACTCTCTATGGTTTTCTATATTCGAAATATAATAAAAAAAAATTTAAGTGGCCAAACTTAAAAGAGAGGGTACTGTTATTTGAGTTGAGGAGAGTGCAGTAGCCACGATCTCGACAAGCCAGTAGAAGAAAAAAGTTATCTCCAGAGTAAAGCGTCTACTTTCTTTATGGAAAAAATTTCAAAAGCAGGCCAACTAAAGAAACGAAACACAAATTAAGAAAGAATAAAAGCCCTTAATGAGAATCTACAAACTCCCTTTGTCATAGCACGTACCAGTCCTATGGAGTTTATTACCATCGAAGAGAAGAGAGAATTCCTAATCGCGGAGAGAGATGGCCAACGCGGGTATATGGAAGGAGTGAACAAAGAATTGGCAGAGGATGAAGAGGGAATGAGAAAAAGGAGGAAGAGCATTGCTAAGCGAATGTGTTGAGAAGAGGAACGACGAAGATATTTGGAGGAGGACGCAGTTGTTCTGGCGAATAGCAGCAGTAGTAGTGAGGAGTCAGGATCTAATGAGAGTTCAGATGCTGATCGTGGAGTTGGCTGACACTCTTGATAGAACTAATGTGAATGATCGAGGTGCTACTTTCTTGATTGCTGCAACAGCTCAAAGCCTTGGGTACGATGTATCTTCGGTGTCAGTGAACAAAATGTCCATCCGCACAGCTTGTCTCAAGCACAGACCTCTCAATATTTGGGTGTTTATAGGCCAGTTCTCTTTGTACGTCTCGTGAAGCTAGAGACTTTTCACTGCTCTCGCGTACACAAAGGGGTGGTTCAAGTCCCCTCTTCTGGCCTCGGCACCAACTAATAATCTTTGATCCTTGAAGAAACTGTATTCTTACTCTGATATCAATCCACAAATTTCAGAAGCTACCACTAAAAATTCCTTCGGCATTTTTGGTACATGATTGAGGAACTCGGCGGATTTAGCTTCTTTGCTGATGAAGAGGAAGTGTTTGCTGCCATTTAGCGTCAAATGGTCAAGGCTCTGGAATAAAAGGGGTTAAAACGGATTCAATCCAAACGAATTTAATTTTTTCGAGAAGGAAAGAGTCATGAAGACTTTGTCACAGAGAAGACTCTCCGCTTTTTCGGTTGCCTTGACATTTTTAATCATTTCCTCGAGAAAGACCCGAGAAAATCTTTCTCCTGTGGCTTGAAGAGTAAAAAATTTAAGTGCCCGGTGGCACCGGTAAACAAATTAAACAGTCTTCGATCGCTCTTCAATATATATATACTGTACTGCAGAAGTATAAACTCTTTGTGAGTAGAAAGGCACCGAAACTCGGAAGAGACCACATCAAATTTGAAAAGAAGATTTTGAAGACCACACTAAAATATATATGTATATATATATATTAATATATATATATATATATATATATATATATATATATAACTGTGTGTGTGTGTGTGTATATATATATATATATATATATATATATATATATATATATATATATATACACACACCGTCTTTACTCGTTAACACTGGGTTGACATTCATAAATCAAAGTGGAATTATTTTCTTCAGCAGAGAAAGACAGACTATATTCCAAACTTCGCCACAAGAAAAATCATCTTAAATCTCTTTTTCCTTTCAAACTTTTTACAGCTTTATATATATATATATATATCCCGGTGAGGAAACGCTGATGTAAATCAGTGTCATGTTATTTTATAGGAAATAGCAATCCCGTTTCACTAAAAAAACAGTAAACGTAGTTTATTATTACCTGGGTTGGACATTTATTTATTTACCATCTCAAATTACTTTTTAAAATATTTCTCTTAAAATTAAAGTACAGGGTGTAACAGAATTGGCACGCCATAGTAATTAATATTTAATTTTCAGATATGGTTGCAAAATTAACGAAAGAATATAATTAAATACTTGAACCTATGATGCTTTCCTTAATTTCCCATCTACATATATCTATAAATGAAACTTTAATTACCCTGTGGTACGCGAATTCTGTTACACCCTGTATAATCAAATTTTCGTTATTAATAAAAGGTAGTCTGTAACAACACCAATGATACATGTCTAAATTCTGCAGCGTTTATCACCAATCTCAGCAGCAGCTGGAAACTTTAAAAAAAAAGTGTCTGCTATGAATCTGGCGTATTTTTTCTGGCTGATGGATATAATGTTTGCTAGAAAGCCCAGCGTAAGTAGCCACTGGAAAGTGGGTGAGTGGTCGAACCTTCATGTAGTGTATGCTGTCCGTATTATGAATATTATGCAGTGTACAGATAACATCGTTATTTCACTGTACTCGGGTTGCCAACTTAAGAAAAAATACAGATTTAGACTCGACCGCCGAGTCGACCAGACCAGTAGATGTTAAAGAGTGCCATTTGGTTATTTTTTAGAGGCCTATTGGGTGAAATTTTAGCTCCTGAATGACGATCTTACTAACTAACATGAAATCGAATTGAAAAAAATATTTTGAAATTTTATTTTTTACATAAATTGAGAGAGAGAGAGAGAGAGAGAGAGAGAGAGAGAGAGAGAGAGAGAGAGAGAGTGAGAAGGTTTTTCGTCTCCGGTTTTATTTTAAAATTATAAACGGAGACTGACAACGAAAATCGGAGAGTTGGCAACTCTACTCTGTACATGAATTTAATAAAACAAAACTCTCAATTTAGATATATCTCCCTAACAATCAAAGTTCTTTACACTACAGTCTATACAGAATTCACCTGTGCCTGACTTTCTCTTGTTCAGAATGAATCTTAATGACTACTTCAAACGCAAAGAAGAGGCGATTATTTCCATTATTTATATAGACGTTATTTTTAAAGAAAATCAAAAATCTGGAAACAATACATGGTTCGCTATGCGCTATGACCGCAAATGTTGTATAATATTTCATCGTTAATTCAGTATTAAGTGTTCATTATGCTTACGGCTTAAATTCATTGGATGAAGTTAAAAAATCTTTAATACATATGTAAAAACCAGTGTTTTAATGCAAAAATAATTTATTCTTGGTATTGTAAGAAACATTATCAAGCCAGAGATGTAGAAGTGAAAATGAGGAAGCCCTGTCTTTATTTATTACACTTTACATTTAGAATCAAACTATGATAATACACCCACTCTAATAGACAGAGTTTATTTCCACAACAGTTTCGATGCCCACTGGCATCCTCTTCGGGTGGATACAGAAAAACGAATGAACCAAAAACGAGAAGGGGGGGGGGAGAAAGTGGGTTTTTATTATCATATTTTGACCTCCACGTAGAAAAGTGGTTTTTTGCATTTAGAGTCAAACTGTTTGAAAACTCTTAACTACAAATTAACTCAAAGCTATAAAATGTAGATCAAACACGTGTTCGATAAGGGCATAGTTAAACACTAATAGACACTAAAAATAAGAGACAAAACCCCTCATCTATTACACTAAAAGTGTTTCTAATTGCTAAGTCAATCTGTTTTCAGGTTTGATAATGCCTAGAAGAACTAGTTCTAGAGATGTGTCAGATCTTGTTAAAGGGAGGATTGTTGGGCAGTCTGATGCTAGTTGGAGTGAATGCCACATATCAAAGAATCTTTATGTTCAGCTATTGGCAGTCATCCGAGTTATAGTCAGTTTAATAATAATGGCAAAACAACGACTGAACAACGAATAGGGCGCCCAGAATCAACCCAGAGGACCCTCGGGGCTTTCAAAAGAGATATTGAAAGGAATTGTCGTCACTCAACATTTGAGATGGCAAAAACACCAAGTGTCGAAAAAACTGTTCAGCGTTATCTCCATAGCATGGGATACAACTGTCGGGCAACACGAAGGAAGCCCCTGTTGACACCAAGGAAGTGGGCAAAGGAGATAGCAGAACATTCTCAAGATTTCTAGAACGGTGTTAACTTTACCGATGAATCCAAGTTCTGTCAGTTTTCTGAGAGTGGTCGTATGTGGGTGTGGAGACGTCCAGAAGAAGAGTTTTCACTGCGTCATTTTCAAGCGACAACAAAACATGGAGGGCTTTCAGTTATAATGCGGGGAGTTATTTGGGTTGGTGGACGCTCTGCTTCCATAGTTTGTGAAGGGATGGTCAATTCACAGGAATACTTTGATATTTTAAAGAGAAACTCCTACCACTTTATTCAAATGGGGCAAATATCAAAAGAGACCAGTACTTTAAAGGAAGTATTTTTATGTCCTATTACTTTTAGACCAGTACTTTTATGTCCCTGCTCACACTGCCCGTGCGACACAAAAAGTGTCACGTTGAAAATGGCATCTCCCGCCTCCCGTGGCCTGGACAATCGCCTGACATGAATCCGATAGAACACATTTGGGGTGTTCTTGGAAAATCATTGATGAAACTGCCGCAGAAGCGAGCTACAAAAGCAGAGTTACTTAGAAACATCCGAAATGAGTGGGAAAAAAGTTAATCAGGTGGACATTGATAACCTAATCAAAACTCTAACGAATCGAGTTCTTGCACTGAGAAAAGCTGTTGGCAAGTCTACAAAATACTAAGAAATGTTTTTGAACAAAATTCCCCCTTTTTCTTACCTTAAAAATCATTTAAATAGATTAATATCACGAAATGTGGGTGTTCTATTATACAGGGTGTTCCAGAAGTCTGGACTCATAGGAAACATAGACATTATATTTTTAAAGTAAAACAAACCCATTTCTAATGTCAGTTTTGCATATTTCAGGAAAGAAAATACCCTGATGTCACAGTATACCCATCAAGAGAAGGTGGAACTGGTATTGCTACATGTTTATGGAAAAAGCCAGAGGGAGACATGTCAGTTATTTCACGAACATGCCTCCCTCTGACTTTTTCCGGAAACATGTAGCAATACCATTTCCACCTTCTCTTGATGGGTATACGGAGTGATCAGGGTATTTTCTTTCCTGAAATATGCAAAACTGACATTAGAAATGGGTTTGTTTCACTTTAAAAATATAATGTCTATTTTTCCCCGAGTCCAAACTTCTTTGACACCCTGTATTATGACCAGTCTCTCTCTCTCTCTCTCTCTCTCTCTCTCTCTCTCTCTCTCTCTATATATATATATATATATATATATATATATATAATATATATATATATATATATAGTATAACCTTACCTTACCTTACAACCTTACAAAGGTTCCACGTGATGATTTCTCATTTCGCGAAGGTCAAGCGTGTCGCCCCTCCTCTCGAGTTGGCCTGGTGAAGTAGTGAGTTGGATTCTTGCGCTCTTCACCTCACATAGCCAGGTACGCCCGGCTCATCGGGGATTGTTCTGAGCCAGGCGTCAAGTCTTCTTTTGAAGATTTCCACTGCAACTCCCTTCGTGTTTCTTAGGTCTTTGGGCAGCTGATTAAATAGTTTTGGTCCTCTCACTACAAAACTATTTTCTTTCAGGGTTAAGGATGTTCCCTGTCTCGCCTTCAATTTGGGAATACGACACAGTCTACCGTTTCTACCTTCCACCGTTGTTTGGGGAGTTATGGGATTCAGAGTAGATTAGGGACTAGTTTCTCCATTATTTTCCAAGTGTAAATAATGGTGTATCTCTCTCTTCCCTTTCCAGTGAATATAGGTTTAGTTCTCGTAACCTTTCCCAGTAATTTAGTTCTTTGCACGCATTGATCTTGGCTGTGAAACTTCTTTGAATCCCCTCCAGCTGTCTAATGTCTTCTTTTTTATATGGGGATGTTAGGACCGAGCAGTATTCCAGTTTGGGTATTATCAGGGTTTTCAGTAGGGGGATCATTACATTCCTATCCTTTCGTTTAAAAGTTCTCAATATCAGACCCGTTATTCTCTTTGCTCTGTTTACTGCTATCTTATTTTGTGTTTCAAATTTCGCATCATCTGTCATTACAACCCTTAAATCTTTTGCTCTGGAATTTCTCTGGACTTCCTGTCCATTTGGGGTATAATATTCCATGGACTTTAGGTCTTCTCTTTTTCCGTACCGTAATAGCTGAAATTTCTCGGTGTTAAACTTCATATTGTTGTCTTCCGTCCACTTGTAAATTTTGTTTATGTCAGTTTGTAGAGATCCTATGTCTTCTGGTTTTCGTATTTTTCTACTGATCTTTGTGTCATCTGCAAAGGATGTTACTGTGCTGTCTTTGGTAACGTCCTCATCTATTTCAGTTAGCATGATTATGAAGAGTAGTGGAGCTAATACCGTTCCTTGTGGTACTGAGCTGAGGACCTCTGATTCTGATGAAGATACTCCTTGTACTGTAACGACTTGCCTCCGCTCACTAAGGAAATTATATATCCATTTCCCTACTTTTCCTGTTATTCCCATATATTTCAGTTTATGTATTATAATTCCATGGTCACACTTGTCGAACGCTTTAGCAAAGTCTGTGTATAGTACATCATAGTTTTCATTACTTTCAAGTGAATCAATAATGTTGTTGTAGTGTTCCATTAGTTGTGACAAGCATGATCTGCCTGACCGAAACCCGTGTTGGTTATCATTGAATTTTTTCTGAGTTTCCAAAAAGTCATAGATTTTCTGTCTAACAATTCTTTCAAATATTTTGGTGAGATGAGATGTAAGCGACACTGGCCTATAGTTTTTGGCCTCGGATCGATCTCCTCCTTTATATATTGGGACGATGTTCGCGCTCTTCAGGATGCCCGGTATTTCTCCGTGTTTAATGATCGTCTCCATATCCAGTATAGGGGCTCAGCGATTGCATTCTTGCAGTTTTTGATCAGTGTGGCATTCCATTTATCCGGTCCTGCCGCTGAGTGTGTTTTTAGTTTCCCTATGACTTGTGCAATATCCTCCGTCGTAAAGTCGAAATCCGTTATACTTTCCCCTTGTGGTTCTTCTTCAAAGAACGCGTTTCTATCGCATATCAGTTTGTCAGTTTTTGGGATACTGAAAGATGATTCATACTGAGCTTTTAATATTTCAGCTACATATATATATATATATATATATTATATATTATATATATATATATATATCCCTTTCAACCTTTCAAAGGTTTCAAATGATTCCTCGTTTCACGAAGGTCAAGCTTGTCGCCCCTCCTCTCGAGTTGGCCTGGTGAAGTAGTGAGTTGGTTTCTTGTGCTCTCCAATTCACATAGCCAAGTGCGCCCGGCTCATCGGGGATTGTTCTGAGCCAGGCGTCTAATCTTCTTTACAAGATGTCTACAGCAACATCGTTCGTGTTCCTTAGGTCTTTGGGCAGCTGATTAAACAGTTTTGGTCCTCTCACAAGAAAACTGTTTTCTTTCAGGGTTAAGGATGTTCCCTGTCTAGCCTTTAATTTGGGAACACGACACAGTCTTCCTTTTCTACTTTCCACCGTTGTTTGGGGGAGTTACAGGGTTCAGAGTAAGATTAGGGACTAGTTTCTCCATTATTTTCCAAGTGTAAATAATGGTGTATCTCTTTCTCCTCCTTTCCAGTGAATATAGGTTTAATTCGCGTAACCTTTCCCAGTAGTTTAGTTCTTTGCACCCATTGATCTTGGCTGTGAAGCTTCTCTGAATCCTTTCTAGTTGACTAATGTCTTCTTTTTTATATGGGCATGTTAGGACCGAAGAGTATTCCAGTTTGGGTATGATCAGTGTTTTCAGTGAAGGAATCATTATATTCCGATTACTTCGTTTAAAGGTTCTCAGTATCTGCCCAGTTACTCTCTTTGCTCTGTTTACTGCCATCTTATTTTGTGTTTCAAATTTCGCATCATCTGACATTACAACCCCTAAGTCTTTTGCTTTAGAATTTCTCTGAATTTCCGGTCCATTTGGGGTATAATATTCCATGGAGTTTAGGTCCTCTCTTTTTCCGTACCGAAACAGCTGAAATTTCTCAGTGTTAAACTTCATATTGTTGTCTTCCGTCCACTTGTAGATTCTGTTCATGTTTGTTTGTAGAGATCTTATACCTCCTGGGTTTCTTATTTTTCTACTGATCTTTGTGTAATCGGCAAGGGATATTACTGTGATGTCTCTGCTAACGTCCTCATCTATGTCAGTTAGCATGATTATGAAGGGTAGTGGAGCTAATACTGTTCCTTGTGGTACTGAGATGAGAACCTCTGATTCTGATGAAGATACTCCTTGTACTGTAACGACTTGCCGCCGCTCACTAAGGAAGTTATATATCCATTTCCCTACTTTTCCTGTTATTCCCATATATTTCAGTTTATGTATTATGATTCCATGGTCACACTTGTCGAACGCTTTGGCAAAGTCTGCGTAATATCATAGTTTTCATTACTTTCCAGTGCATCAATAATGTTCTTGTAGTGTTCCATTAGTTGTGATAGGCATGATCTGCCTGACCGAAACCCATGTTGGTTATCATTGAATTTTTTCTGAGTTTCCAAAAAGTCATAGATTTTCTGTCTAACTATTCTTTCAAATATTTTAGTGAGATGAGATGTAAGCGACACTAGCCTATAGTTTTTGGCCTCGGATCGATCTCCTCCTTTATATATTGGGACTATGTTCGCGCTCTTCAGGATGCCCGGTATTTTTCCCGTGTCTAGTGATCGTCTCCATATCCAATATATGAGCTCAGCGATTGCATTCTTGCAGTTTTTGATCAGTGTGGCATTCCATTTATCTTGCCGCTGAGTGTGTTTTTAGTGTCCCTATAGCTTATGTAATATCATCTGTCGTAAAGTGGAAGTCCATTATACTTTCCCCTCGTAGTTCTTCTTCAAAGAACGCGTTTCAATCGCATATCAATTTGTCAGTCTTCTTTTTCTGTATGCTTCTCAATTAGTTCCTCTATGACGTCATCGATACTCTGCAGTTTATCATTTAATATTTTTCTGATGTTGTTATCTTTACAGTTACTTAATTTTGCAGTCACTCTTTTTCTCTTTCGGAACAATGACCTCTTTTGTCTCTCGAACCTGCTTCTCTTTCCTCTTTGTTGTATTTTTGGGACGTCTTTCCACAATTTCCAGCGTCTTCTCCTCTAAATTCATTAGCATCTTTTCCGTTGTCTTGGCCTCGAAAATGGTTTTCCAATCTATTACTTCCATGCTGGATGCAACACCTTCCCAGTTTATAGCTTTGGAGTGAAAATTAAAAATTTCGAATTTGCTTCTCTCTGTTGTTCGTGTTCTTTCCTTTCCTGTTGCTTTTATATTGGTTGTTATTTCAATAATGTTGTGATCCGATATTATAGTTGGGTATATTTCTGTTATCAATTAGGTTGCTGTTGTTTGTGAATACCAAATCTAGGCAGTTGTTTTTTCTTGTGTTTTATGTTATTTCTTGCGTTAACATAAATTCATCAGCTAGAGCTAGTAGCATTTTTATCTGCTCCTGGTCTTCTCGTGTGCCCCCCTTGTCCTGGTGTATACATATATTTTTTTCTATCCTTTTATATTTCATGAATGGGAAATTAAAATCAATATATATATATATACTGTATATATATCTTCTTATTACTTTATAAACATAGACCATCTATTGAAAACTAAATATTCGCTGACATTATAAATTCTGACAAAGCAAATTTCGCTTTTCATTAGGCCAAAATTTTCTATTTCAATTCACCAGCAAAGGTTATTATGAGAAAGATCAAAAATCCCTTTTCCCTCCGCAGAGGTTCCAAAATACGCTCGTAAAAGCGCCATTTGAAAGGAAAATTATTTCACTTTTGAGATGTGAAGAGCTAAACATCTTCCATTTTTATTCCCGGTTGGGTCCATAAAATGAAAAGTAAAAAAGAAAAAAAAAGATTAATTCGTAATATTGGTAAGGTCAATAAATCATTTTAGCGGGAACTGGTTTTGGTTCATTTTAATTTAAATTCTGTACATATTTTTTACTTATCTTCTTCGTTT
Source organism: Bathynomus jamesi (assembly GCA_023014485.1). NCBI lineage: Eukaryota > Metazoa > Arthropoda > Malacostraca > Isopoda > Cirolanidae > Bathynomus > Bathynomus jamesi. The sequence continues at coordinate 1,042,410 of JAJOZX010000271.1, read as the reverse complement.
TCTGAGTTCTCATTAAACTTGGTAATAAACCAACTATGTATATATATATATATATATATATATATATATATATATATATATATATATATATATATATATTGCATGGGTGTTTGTACTGCTTTATTTACACTATCATTAGTATTCAAAATATCACAATCACTTGTATTCACAAACATTTCCTGGCCCATTATCTAAAGCGACTTGAAAATACTCGTAACTTTGGAATCCTGACTAAAAAAAAGTTTGGCGAAATGGAAGCTTTGAGAGAAGGACTTGAAAGAGCTCAAGCTTTGTTTATCTTATCTTAGACACAATATTTGGAAGGAAAAAAGAGAATCGTGGATTTACTGCCTTCGGCGAAAACTAATTTCAGCTTCTGTTTAAATTTAAGAAATTATGATCACGTTGTTTGACTTGGGTTGTTGTATTGTTTCAATGAACAGCATTTCCCTTTGAGTCGATAGAGAAACAGTTTGCCTTCGCCTTACGGTTGTGTTCCTAAATTTCTTATTATATTTTCCTTTCAGAGCTATTTTCACCACTGTTTTTATATGCCATTAATTGATTTAATCGTTTAAGGAGGGAATTTTTTGTAGTGTTAAGTTATGAATGAGTGTACGAGGTGTGTTCAAAAAGTTCCCGGACTGATCCCACAAAAACCTTCTGGTAACACTTACGATCTAATTTATGTTTTCCCCTTCAAAGTAGTCTCCTTGTGCAGCTGTACATCGCTCCCAACGGCGTTTCCACTTTTGCAAGCATTCGTGGTAGGCCGTAATCCTGACTGCCTTCAGTTCGTTTGTTGCATTTTGAATAATTTTTTCCACACTTTCAAATCTTCGACCTTTCAATGCAAATTTAAGTTTGGAGAAAAGAAAAAAGTCTGCCGCGGACAGATCTGGAGAATACGGGGGCTGGGAAACGACTACGACGTTGTACTTCGACAGGTACTGCTGAATTGACAACTCTGTGTGTGCGGGTGCGTTATCATAGTGCAACATCCACGTTCCTGCGTTCCAACTTTCAGGCCGTTTTCTCCTTACTGCGTCTCGCATGCGCTTCAGTATTTCCAAACAAAACTGTTCCTTAACTGTTTGACCTCTAGGGACGAATTCGTTTTGAACGAGTCCGTAGTAATCGAAAAAAAACGACCAGCATTGCCTTCACATTCAACCGGACTTGCCGTGTTTTTTACGGTCTCGGGGACGTCGCGCACTTCCATTGCGATGACTGCTGTTTTGTTCCAACGTCATACCCGTACACCCACGTCTCGTCACTCGTAACGATGGTTCTGAGAAAAGTTTCATCAAGATTGACACGTTGAAAGAGGTCTTGAGACGCAACAACACGTTGCTCTTACTACTCGGCAGTCAAGAGTCGTGGCACAAATTTGGCTGACACACGACGCATCCCCAAATTCTCTCTGAGTATCGTGTGGCATGATCCTATCGAAATGTCCATTTTGTCTGCGACTTCCCTGACTGTCAGTCTACGGTTCCCTCGAATCATTTCATGAACACGAGCAACAGTATCATCAGTTCTTGAAGTGGAAGGTCGTCTCACCCTTGCATCGTCCTCCGTCAACGTTCGGCCTTCCTTAAAGCGCTTGTGCCACTCAAAAGGTTGTCTGACTTAAGGCGTCATTGCCAAATGCTGTGTTCAGCATGGCATGGATTTCAGAAGCCGTCTTGCCCAGCTTAACGCAAAATTTAATGCACACACGTTGTTCTTCAGCAGTAGCCATTATTCAAATGCACAAAATGCGACAAAACACACAAAATGACATCACAAAACAGTAAATATCGAAAGACAAAATAATATCAACAAGCGTTAACCGTCTTTGGACACAGACTGAGTCACACTACAACATGCATCACATGACACGCATGCGCGTCATGTGATGCGCGCGCAGCATAAACAGTTCGGGAACTTTTTGAACACACTTCGTATTTTAAACGTCATCAATTTGTATCAGTCGTCCTTATAGGGTTACTGTTCATTTATTTCTTTTAACTCGAAAATCGTCGCGAGTTTGATTTAAGAAAATTATTTATCGGATCGTTCGATATTTCTCTCTCTCTCTCTCTCTCTCTCTCTCTCTCTCTCTCCTTTTTAGTAAAAAAATACTAATTTTCACAAGCGCTTAAAGAGATAGTTCTCTTTTATTTTTACCCATAATGCAGTTTAGTAGGCCTAAAACTAAAGATTTTAATGCACTATTATAAGAATTGTTGCAGTTGAAGCGTTTGTGGAAGAAAAAATTATGAAAAATTTTCTGAAAAAAAATATATTTAAAAATCTGAAAATTATAATTGGTTGGAAAATAGCCTTTACTGAACACGACCTTCCTCCAAAAATCGCCTGTTTTTACAGAAAGTATAAAACATTCCCCAGCCCTTACCTCCTACCTCTTACTTATGTCCCCAGCCCCTCCTATTGATACAAAATGGGGACTAATATATAAATATATTACAAGTATTATATAATAATTCACATATGTTGTGAGAGGACCAAGACTGTTTAATCAGCTGCCCAAAGAACTAAGGAACACGATTGGTGTTGCGGTGGACATCTTCAAAAGAAGATTAGACGCCTGGTTCAGTACAATCCCTGATAAGCCGGGCGTATCTGGCTATGTGAAGTGGAGAGTACAAGAGACCAACTCTCTGCTTCACCAGGCCAACTCGAGAGGAGGGGCGACAAGCTTGACCTTCGTGAAATGAGGACTCATCGCACGGAATATTTGAAAGGTTGAAAGATATATATATATATATATATATATATATATATATATATATATATATTACAAAATCCCTAAAAATGTAAATAAAAAACGTTTTCGAGCTTACAAAGAGCTCCTCTTCAATCAAGTCTAGAAAAGGCTTAAAATATTAAAAGAATAGAACCATGAAAAGAATTTAAATAGCCGAAAAATGAAATATATTTTAAACACTATCCACCTCCAACAACGCCAGACGCGCGCTCGCGCGCGCGTGTGTGTGTGAAGTGAGGTAATTTATTTTGTGAGTTAACACTTCTGATACCTCGGAAATATTAAAAATATTGTATAAGAAAATCTAAAACCATTTTTTTGTCGCAAAAAAGGTATGCCTGTCCTGATTTAGTTAGGTTAGGTTAGGTTAGAGTAACTAGTACCTCACTACTTAATGGCTTAACAGAAACCACCGTTCGAACCCTTATTTGCATCCGAAACATTTATGACGCCTTTTTTTTTCTGTTCGATGGCCCCAATTTTAAGTTAGGTTAAATTAAGTCAGGTTAAATAGTTTTTTTAGGTGTGTGTGTGTGTGTGTGTGTGTGTGTGTAAATATTCCAGAATGCAAAGTTCAATTAGGATGTTGATTGTGGAATCAATAATTTGAAAAGAGAACCGATCAATGGGATCAATAGGATGATCAAAATTGTGGCAAAAGGTTCTAATTGCTTATTTCGAGAATTGGCCAAAGGAAGTCAGGTACGGCTTCATGTTCCGCGTACCTTGTCCACTCGTATCTAAAACTGACGGCTTATATATATAAAGCGACATTGGGTCTGGGTAGTAGTTGGATGGGAGACCGTCCTCTGCGCCCAGATTATGTAGCGACCCGTGGTTCGGATCCCACGTAAAGCTGTAGGTCCCCTCCGTCATATGACCTTAGATGTTGCGAAGGAGGTTAAATAATCCCAATTAAAAAAAAAAATATATATATATATATATATATATACGAGTTGTTCATTCTAAAGAAGGTCAAGCTTGTCACTTCACCTTAGACCTACAACCAACAGCCTAGCGTCTTAACCACTAGGCTACCCAGGGTACCCATTTATCTACCAACCATTTTTTTATTATGTGGAAAGATGAACAGTTGGGTTGTGCTGCGCGTCGCCTGCCGTCACCGGGTCTGGATTCCAGGGCCGGTGGATTCGTAGTCAGCGACGCTAACCACTACACCACCTATGCATGGTACAAAAGATGAGGATGAATATCTACAGATCTACAGAAGCTAAGGTTAACAAAGACCCTAAGATCCACTCTAAGGTTAGCCCGAGAGAAAGGAAAGAGTAGGGGGTTAAGAGAAGAGAATAAGGGGTTAAGTAAGTAGCAAAACCTATCATTCGTGGGTTAACATTCATTCAGAAAAAGAGAAAAAAGACTCACCATCATCATCCGCCGGTTACTGCCGACAAGTCAGAAAAATAGTGGGAGAGAATAGGAAAGGTTGCAGAACGGTCCTCTACTCTACTCCCTAGGGAGGTAGAGCCCACTCTGCCGGAAAGGGGTGAAAGATGAAAAGAAGTAAAATAAGAACACTTACAAACCATGCAACACATTCTTAACTCAAAGAACAACACATTCTTAACTCAAAACAACACATACTTCCAGCTGTTGCAGACCGATCCTCTACTCCACAGGGAGGTAGAGGATGCCGTCCACTAGGCTTATGAGCACCACTGTATAACGCGCTCCGCTTATAATATCACTTATCTCATATGACACGAATATGTGTACCTAATTTATGAACTTTTTCTCTTATGATCAAAATTCTTTTCACAAATTCCGGAACGAAATTGAAATTTAAAAATCTCAATTTAGAAATCATAAATTTTGTCAAAATCAACACTGAAATTGAAGTCAGGAGTCAGAGCCAAAAGGAATTACGAGAATCATCTCAATTCTTATTTATCTTTGAGAAAAATGGAAAAAAAAATTTAGCTGGTTTCTAAAATGGAGATTTGGGTGGATAACTCATGGTTTTGGAAGAGTGTGAACGCGCGTTTTATACAACCAAAGTATATGTAAAGGTTATTCACCTTTATGCTGGGGACAGTATATGAGCATTTTTAGATGGTAAAATATGAACTACTTTTAAAAAAGAGTAACGTAGCAAAGACTAAGGCATCGAAGAGTTAAAAGACAGATCCAATTCTGATAAAAAAGGGAAAAATTCCACAATTTCCGCTTGGAAGAGAGCGAAAGGAAACGTATTTTAGAGGACACTTGATACCTCAGTCTTATCTTCTGCCAGTGTGTCTGTCTGTCTGTGTGTCTGTCTGTCTGTTTCTCTGTCTGTCTGTTTCTCTCTCTCTCTCTCTCTCTCTCTCAGTCCCTCAATCATTCCCTTCATATGTGTCATTCTTTGTGTATCCCTTCCTTTTTGTCCTCCTTCAAATTTCCTCTCATTTGCTCGTCGTTTCCGTCTTTTCCCCTCAGAATAACTTCCAAGTCGCGTGGAGAGGCATGCAATTACGCGAAAGACAAGGAACTTCCAAACCTGACAAGTCGATGGGACCGAATCAGAGGGGGAAAAAAAGAGGGGAAAATGAATTCGATATAAAAGAGGGAAATAAAAATGTTTTGCACTGATAAATTTACCTTTACGGGCAAAAGTTAAAATGTGGCTGAACTTTATGTGTACTGTATATGCAGAGTGAGGCAAGGCTCCTTTCTTTCTCCTCTGCTGTTTAATGTGTGTATTGAGGTTTAATTGCTTCACTTGAGGCAAAAGTTGGATGTTGAATAGGTAACATGAGGACAAATAACTTAGTCTATGCTGAAGATATGGTGTTAAGGTGTAGACCATATCTATGCTGAAGATATGGTGTTAAGGTGTAGACTCTAGATTGTCTTCTAAAGGTCTGTGAGTTATATTCGTAGAACCATGATATTCTTTTTAATGTTACAAAAACTAAGGACATTAGTTTCAAAATTAGAAGTGAACCAATAAAGGAGGTATATAAATTTAAGTATTTGAGTCACATTATCACGAGCTCCTTAAGTGATGACTTAGATATAAGAAAACAATAGCGAAGCCTCTGTGCTAAAGCAAATATGGGTACAAGGAACTTCCGGTTCTAAAGACACTCTCCTTCGTACCTTCTGCACTAATATAATCGTATATGCGCAGCAACTCTGGGTGAATTATTGTAAAGATTCTGACAGAACCTTAATTTTGCTTTATATTAGATCCTTCAGATTCTTTCATAAGTTACCCCCAAGATGCTCAGCTTCGCAAATGTTTACTAACCTCAATGTCTCGAACCTCCCTGGAGATAACAAAACGCGTTCAAATAGTGTTCATCGGTCCTCCCATAGGTCTTCTAAGCTATGGAATTCATGGTATGAAAACGTTTGTCCGTAGCTCCACTTAACTTCGACATTTGTTATTTTTTACTATTTGTATTTCTGTTCTTAGGATTTGCCTCTTATTTTATTTATTTGTTTCAGTTTGTATTATTACTATTTGTCATTTGTACTGTTGGTGTGCCAATATATATATATATATATATATGATGAATAAAACCACGAAGGAAAGGAAACACAAAACGGTGCTCATGCGCTTTCGTCTAATGACATCCTCAGGAACACTGAAATACATAAAAGGTTACGGCCTATATATAGGTTACAGAAAGAGAAAAAAATAAAAAATATAAATAAATAGCATACATACCCACAAACATATATACATATATATATATACATACATATCTACACACATACACATATATATATATATATGCAATAAACGGAGAAGTAAAAATAAAACTTAAAAATTAAGGATTAGAGGATTAACAAAGAGGCATATCGATTTTTAGCACAAGATCAAATGAGTTATAAAAATAATACAAATTTATACCAATAATTCAGGCATTATCTATAAAATTGGGTGTAAACAATGTGATTCCTTTTACATAGGTCAGACGGGAAAGGATTTGCACACACGTATAAAACAGCATCAATATTCCGTCAGAACAGGACAGTTGTCCAGTGCTCTTTTTGTCCAGTTGTCAGAGTTATCCCACTGTATTGATTGGAATAATGCTTCAGTTTTATTTCATTCGAGCAACATTGTCAATAGAAATATTCTTGAGTCTGCCATTATTCAACTTTCAAATAACTTCAACATAAGCAAAGGTCTTTTTCAACTCGATCCTGTTGTTTTGAATTCCTTCAAAACAAATCTAGTTAAAAAGGGTAGGACGCTAAATCTTTGGTAAACTTGTAAGTTACTTTATTAACTTTTAATCTTCAATTTATTTTTATATATATCGAAACTTGACTCTAAAAAGGCAAAGTGTTAAAACCCGGGCGTATCTCCAGTATAAATTTGTATTATTTTTATAACTCATTTGATCTTGTGCTAAAAATCGATATGTCTCTTTGTTAATCCTCTAATCCTTAATTTCTAAGTTTTATTTTTACTTCTCCGTTTATTGCATATATATATATATATATGAAAATTATTTCACGAAAGTAACACGTGAAAAATATTGATGATGAATAAAGCCACGAAGGAAAGGAAACACAAAATGGTGCTCAAGCGCTTTCGTCTAATGACATCCTCAGGAACACTGAAGTACATAAAAAGGTTAAGCCTATATATAGGTTACAGAAAGAAAAAAAAAAAAAAAAAAAGAAATAACATACATACACACACACATACATATATATATATATATATATACATACATATCTATATATACAAATACATACATACATACATACATACATATATATACAATAAACAGAGAAGTAAAAATAAAAATTAAAAATTAAAACCTTAAAGGATTACCAGTGAGGCGTACAGATTTGTAAGGAAAAATATCGATTTTTAGCACAAGATCAAATGGATTATAAAAACAAATTTATACTGGAACTCTGCCCGGGTTTTAACACACTGCTGCCTATGGTCAGGTTTCGATATATATAAAAAAATAAAATGCAAATTAAAAGTTAATAAAGTAGAAGACAAGTTTACCAAGATTTAATGTTTTACCCTTCTTATCTAAATCTGTTTTAAAGGAATTCAAATAACAGGATCGAATTGAAAAAGACCTTTGCTTATGTTGAAGTTATTTGAAAGTTGGATAATGGCAGACTCAAGAATATTTCTATTAACAATGTTGCTTGAATGGAATAAAACTGAAGCATTATTCCAATCAATACAGTGGGCTAACTCTGACAAATGGACAAAAAGGGCACTGGACAACTGTCCTGTTCTAACGGAATATTGATGCTGTTTTATACGTGTGTGCAAATCCTTTCCCGTCTGACCTATGTAAAAGGAATCACATTGTTTACAACCAATTTTATAGATAATGCCTGAATTATTGGTAGGGCTATTTTTTACTATGATATTTTTCACAATATTGTTATATGAAAATACTACATTAATATCCAAAAGTTTAGAACAGGACAGTTGTCCAGTGCCCTTTTTGTCCATTTGTCAGAGTTAGCCCACTGTATTGATTGGAATAATGCTTCAGTTTTATTCCATTCAAGCAACATTGTTAATAGAAATATTCTTGAGTCTGCCATTATCCAACTTTCAAATAACTTCAACATAAGCAAAGGTCTTTTTCAACTCGATCCTGTTATTTTGAATTCCTTTAAAACAGATTTAGATAAGAAGGGTAAAACATTAAATCTTTGGTAAACTTGTCTTCTACTTTATTAACTTTTAATTTGCATTTTATTTTTTTATATATATCGAAACCTGACCATAGGCAGCAGTGTGTTAAAACCCGGGCAGAGTTCCAGTATAAATTTGTATTTTTATAATCCATTTGATCTTGTGCTAAAAATCGATATTTTTCCTTACAAATCTGTACGCCTCACTGGTAATCCTTTAAGGTTTTAATTTTTAATTTTTTATTTTTACTTCTCTGTTTATTGTATATATATGTATGTATGTATGTATGTATGTATGTATGTATTTGTATATAGATATGTATGTATATATATTATATATATATATGTGTGTGTTGTTGTATGTTATTTATTTTTTCTTTTTTTTTCTTTCTGTAACCTATATATAGGCTTAACCTTTTTATGTACTTCAGTGTTCCTGAGGATGTCATTAGACGAAAGCGCTTGAGCACCATTTTGTGTTTCCTTTCCTTCGTGGTTTTATTCATCATATATATAATATATGTGTATGTGTGTGTAGATATGTATGTATATATATATGTATATATGTTTGTGTATGTATGCTATTTATTTATATTTTTTTAATTTAATTTTATTTTTTATTTTTTTCTCTTTCTGTAACCTATATATAGGCCGTAACCTTTTATGTATTTCAGTGTTCCTGAGGATGTCATTAGACGAAAGCGCTTGAGCACCGTTTTGTGTTTCCTTTCCTTCGTGGTTTTATTCATCATAAATATTTTTCACGTGTTACTTTCGTGAAATAATTTTCATATATATATATATATAGTGTCCCCACCAAAATGTCCCTATTTCTAAATAAATGTTCTAAGCTAAAAAAAGGAACCGAGACACAAAAACAAACGAAATAGGTACGTAAAGCATGGAATTTTATTAACTTTAATTGAACATGGTCAGTGTAGTCGCCATTTTTTCTAACACAATATTCAACCTTACGCAAATGTTTGACATAATTTTTGGAAATATCTCAGCTGGGATGTTGTTGATTACCTCATAGACTTTGGTGTTTAGGTATTCAAGTGTCTTAGGCTTGGTAGAATAGATTATAGATCCTGTCTTTTATGTAACCCCACAAAAAAAAGTCATGGGTTGTGAGGTGAGGTGAGTGTAAGGACCATTCCACTAGCTCATGAAGGGAGATTAGTCGGCCGGAAAAATGCTTCTTCAAAAAGTTGCGAGTTTTACAAGAGGTGTGTGGAGGTGCTCCCTCCTGCTGAAACCACTGTGAATCTGGGTTAATGCGGTTATTTCTTTTACGGGACAAACCAATTAGTTGTGGGAAGTACAAATCATGTAGCATCTGACGATATGGATTTGGCGTTACCAGTTTCATTCTCAAAGAAGTAGGGACCTACTGCACCATACCACCCAACCGCAACCCAAATGTTGAGTTTAGCAGCTCTACGTAGAAGCTCTACTGGATTACCAACATGACTTCCCCAGTAACGAAAGTTTTGCTTATTATTCTTCCTAGACAGATGTACATAACACTCGTCAGTAAAGTGGAAAACTCAAGATCTTTTGCTAGCTTTGCTAAAGTCCATGTTGCGAATTCCATTCGTTTTTGTTTTTGAACATTAGTCAGTGAAGGTTGTGAATGAATTTTGTAGGGAAAAAGGTTTAATTCGGTGCGAAGTATACAGTGCAGAGATGTGTTCGTGAAATACCAACTTCTGCTAACAAACGTTGAATTGACTTCTGCGGGCTGCGTGAAGTGATTTCATGAACTAATATTTACGTGTTGCACAGTTCTTGGGATCGTCGCCTACAACTATTACCCCTATGTTATCCTATTACCCTGATCCTTACATTTCCTTTTATATATATATACACACGAGTATACAGGGTGTTTCACAACCGGTCTGCCATACTTTGGGGGGGGGGGTAGTGATTTCGGGGGTGATATCGAGTAAAAAAGTTAATACAACATAAGTGCTATTTCCAACCGTTGCGGAGCTACGGACGTTTTAAGATGCACGAAAAAAAATAAACGAGAGTATTAATCTGATGTATTTATTGCTACATTTTATGAGATACACCTTATAAATGTTCAAAATGCCCGCCTCGGTTTTCAATGCACAGCCTTGCTCGTTCCAAACAAGAGTCCACTACCCATTGAATCATTTCTGGGTGATCTCGTATGTAAGCAGCAGCATCCATAATCCGACGCAAGAGTTCTTCTCTCGTCTGTACTTTGGTCTTGTAGACCATCTCTTTCATAAGGCCCTATAAAAAGAAATCTAACGGGGTTAGGTCCGGAGATCTCGGGGGCCACGATATTGGACTAGCACGACCAATCCAACGATTCCCGTACCGTTGATTCAAGTAATCCGTAACATGATGACCAAAATGTGGTGGCGTCCCATCGTGCTGAAAGAACATCGTGTGCCTTGTCTCTAAGGGCACGTCCTTCATCAAAAGCGGCAATTCGTTCGTGAGGAGGTTCAGATAAATATCAGCAGTTAATCGTTGTTCCAAAACGAACGGTCCAATCAGCTGATCTCCAATCACACCGCACCAAACATTCACCGAGAATCGATGTTGAAAGTTTCCTTCAACGATACCGTGGGGATTATCGGGGGACCACAAGTGGGAATTTCGTCTATTGTTAATTCCATCCCGAATGAATTGTGCTTCATCATTACACAGTATGCGATTAAGAATTTGGCGATGCATAACCATCCACTGGCAAAACTGAACACGTTTATCGTAATCATCCGGTTGAAGAGCTTGCACACGTTGCAAATGATAGGGATACAAACCCTCATCATGTATGGTTCGCCATACACGCGATGCGGATTCACCAATTCGTCTAGAAATCCTTCGAACACTGGTAGTTGGGCTACGTTGTACTAGGTCCAGTATGCGCTCCTCCACAGCAACGGGCCGTCGTGCTACATGTTCTTGGTTACGTGGAACAATTGTCCCTGTTTCCCTTAATCTCTGGTGTGTGTCACTAAACACTTGCCTGTTCGGTATTCGGCGGTTCTGAAAACGTCTTCCATTTATTCCTCAACTACCGCTCTGCTGTTACCATCACAGAATCCATAAATGAAATAGATATCAGCGTATTCACCGGGTGTGAACTGTTGATTCATTTTGATTGTTCACGTTAGCGCAACACAGTGTCTCGTACCGCAGATTAGAACCAACCGAAAGAAGAAACTGAGGCTTAGTAGTGGTAACTTCGTTAACCAAAACTACCACCAGTGCTGCCATCTATCGAATTACACACAAGTAGGGATTTGTTGTTTGCACATCTTAAAACGTCCGTAGCTCCGCAACGGTTGGAAATAGCACCTATTTTGTATTAACTTTTTTACTCGATATCACCCCTCACATTATCCCCCAAAGTATGGCAGACCGGTTGTGAAACACCCTGTATAACCTTGATTAACCTTGGCTTTTCTTCCACCCGAATTGTTCATTCTAATGAAGGTCAAGCTTGACACTCCACCTTAGACCTACAGTTTTAACGTGAAATCTGTATTGTTATTAATAGTCCTCTATTTTCTTCACTGTAATTGAGTTTTGTCTACTTTTGTTATCAAAAATATACACAAATTGTTATTTGGAGATATGAAATACAGTACATTGTACAAGGTAAGGAAAAAAAGTGTTTTTCTTTTGCTTTCTTCCCTTTACGTGATACAAGAAAATGGATGTCACTTTTGAATCAGTGTAGCAAACTCAGGGAAGATCACATATTAGAACATAAATCCCCATTCTGCAAGTTTCAATTTGCAGACCTGTGTTATTGTGTTTTAGATTTTGAATGATTTACTTGGTTATTTGATATGATTTCAATAATTTTACTTGGTTGTTTAATATGATTTCCATAATTTTACTTGGTTGTTTGACACGATTTCAATAATTTTACTTGATTGTTTAACATGATTTCCATAATTTTACTTGGTTGTTTGATATGACTTCGATAATTTTACTTGGTTGTTTGATATGATTTCCCTAATTAACCCAAGGACTTCTTTATAGAATATTTTATGAATATATGAACAGATATTCAGTTCGTGCGGGTCACTGTGGTTAAGGAGTTTAAGAGATTTGAACATCGAGTTTGTGTGTTCTTAGTTGTTTTAGGCACATAATAGGATTATGACGGGTCTCTTTTTCATGAAATATGTTTAACGGATAAACAATATACAATGGTTTTGTATGTCCAAAAACGACCACGTTATAATGGGTGTGAAGGCGTGCAAGGATTTAATATAGATTGAGCAATATACATTTTTTAATGTTTTTTAATAATAATAATAATAATAATTATAATATTATTAATTATTATTAAAATTAAACAATACATTATTTAATTTATTAAAATGTTAAACTATATTATTTACCTTTTTATTAAATAATTTGTTACTTTAATATTAATTTAATTTCTTGACTGAAAAGATGACGAATTAATTTCGGCTCACGAACCAAGATCCAAGACGAGGAAAAAAAACGAGGGTAAACACAAAAAAATATTAGATTTTAGTGGAAAAAAAAAAACCCAGCTTTAAATAAATAACGTCAAAAACGAAAAAATGAATGAAGTGTCCGTGAAAAATATTTAAAAAAATAAAAAAAATTTTGCACGAAACCTGTAAAAAAGTTGTTTATTGTTTAGGTCTGACAAATTCCGTTTAGCTTTTTAGGTCATTTGATCAATCATTGTGACAAAAACACCTCTCTTGCAACCTACTTAGATCCACGTTACAAAGCTAAGTTATTTTCACCTAGTACATTAGAACGAGTTAAATCATCACTTGGCAAAGCAGTTGAAGAGCTTCAATCTCTTGAATCTGTCGCTTCGCCACCCACCAAAAGAATAAAAGTTTCAGTGACAGAACCAACACCTTCAACGAGCAAATCTATCACAGAATCTCTCTCTCAGTTTCTTGAGTCAAGCAGCAATGACGAGACCTACGCGATGTCAGTAATATAGCCGCAAAAGGCTAGAGTGCAGGAATGTTGCAAGTGATTACGTAATGTTGCAAAGGGGGGTGGGGGTTGTTGCAAAAAAAATAATAAAAAAAAATAAAAAAAATACCCCAAAGGGCCCTTTGTTGCCAACCGGGGTTGCAATGGGCATGCAACTTGGGGGCGGAGTTCTCCCACAAGCTATTCCCCCCAAAGGGCCAGAAAGGAGAGAAAGGAGGAGAGAAAGGAAGAGAGGTGTTCACCTGGCAGGAGCCAAGTGCATATTAAGACTTCAGCTGAGTAGGCGTTGTTTTATAGGCTCCTAATCAGCCAGTTGGCTTAGAAGGCGTAAATGGCTTGAGTTGCCAGATACCGCCATGTATTCGCTATATATTTAATTCTAATCGAAGACTGAGTTGCCAGATGCCACTTTTTAGCAATACCATGGTATACATTATTATAGACTCCTAATCAGCCAGTTGGCTTAGAAGGCGTAAATGGCTTGAGTTGCTAGATACCACTTTTTAGCAATACCATTGTATACATTATTATAGACTCCTAATCAGCCTTGGCTTAGAAGGCGTAAATGGCTTGAGTTACCAGATACCACTTTTTAGCAATACCATTGTATACATTATTATAGACTCCTAATCAGCAAGTTGGCTTAGAAGGCGTAAATGGCTTGAGTTGCCAGATACCACTTTTTAGCAATACCATTGTATACATTATTATAGACTCCTAATCAGCCAGTTGGCTTAGAAGGCGTAAATGGCTTGAGTTGCCAGATACCACTTTTTAGCGATACCATTGTATACATTATTATATTTCTTAAAAGTTGGTTTAGAATACCGGTAGTAGGTTTAGAAGGCGTAACATGATATAATTAAGTAAAACAACATTGCATCATTCTGTTTATTATAAATATATAGAAAATAAATATACATTTCAATAATAATTGAGGAATATGCATATAATCATAACAGTACAGGAAATATATACACACAATTATGGAGATATATATAAAATAAAATATACATTTCAAATAGAAATAAATATACATTTCAATAATAATAGAAATATGTATATACTCATAACAGTACAGGAGAAATATCACGCAAAATATATAAATACATTTCAATAATAATAAAAATATGCATATAATCATAACAGTACAGGAGAAATATCAAGCAAAATATATAAATACATTTCACTTTTTTTTCAAAATACTAAACTCGCACTTAATCGAGTTTACAATTACATCATTATTGCTCTGCATTACGCAGTATATGCGGCTTAATAATATTTCACCGCTTAAAGTATAGGGAAACCTGTATTCGATATGAAGGGCTTTCATATCGTTCAGTACTATTTTTGTTCCCACTTTACAACCGGTTGGTAAGTCATCTTTAAATACGTCTAGAATACAATCAAAAGCACGCAGAAAGAGTTCATCGTTAGCTACATTATTAAACACAAGTTTATAAACACGCTTTTCCAATCGAGGGTTTATTTCTACCGACTCGAGCTTTTCAATCGTGAACTCACTCAACATAACGGCAATTGAAATAATCTTCTAAATCGTTACGACAACTGCGCGTTATATAAAGAAATAGTTCTTCAGGGTGAACGGTGTAGGTGAGCTCAGCCTTGTACCGATCAATTGCTTTGTACCAAAGTTCATGGTATTTCAAAGAGTCTAAACTTTTTAAATAAACTTGAATATCTCGTTTATTAAATAAATCATGTTTCAATTAGCGTTTCACTTTCTCCTTTGTGTGTGTGTGTGTGTGTGTGCAGGTGAAAGTTCTAAGCTCCGCCCACTGTAAGACCGTGAGTCATGCTACTATCTGGGAGTCCCTGCGTGGTCAGTCGACTGCAGTAAGCCCGAGAGATCAGACGTGTATTCAGATCAGACGTGTATTCAAATGGCTACCTTTAATATTGCTTGTACAACGTTTATGAAATGGTATTCAACAAAGTGTCAGGATGTGGTGGATACCGAAAAACTTCCTATTCCTCCCTCCTATGCCTCTTTTAAAAACACATTGGATTGTGCGAAGTTCCAAGATGTACAAATACTCTACGGATGTTCTGGTGAGACCGTTGAAGGCTTTCGTTGCACAGACGATGTGCTGAAGTATGCTGCAGAGCTAAACTTTATAAAGTCTCACATACACCGTGAAGTAAAAGAAACAACGCGTGCAGAAGAGAAGCAGCAGGTATGGATAATGAGTCTTGCGGATGGGTGGTGTGACAAGCGGTATTACGTCATGCTACACCATGTCGATTACTCATACCCTACGACTGAAAATGTGAATCTCGTGATCATGGACAATCTTAAGTATTTTTATCACTATATTAACGTATATCATGATGAGGTTCGTAGTGAGGTTGTGGCTAGTGCCCTGCGTGAGTTTTTAACAGACTTTAGAGACGAGTATCGTTTGATGGGCAGAAAGGAAAAATATGAACATATGTTCCTCTCAAATAGTGCGCCGGAGTGTGAAGATGTTTAGTAAAACATAAAATGTTCCTAGTTCTTATCCTGAGGTAAAATGTCTGATGCGTAGGCTGGTAGTGATGAAATTAATTCTTGTACCGGAAAAACAAATATGTACAACAATTTGGTATGACTCGCGGATCATACGAACAAGCCCATTCACGTATCATCGAGTCAACCGCCCGTCGAACCGTTCCTGCCTACCTGCGTGCCTCACACGGCTCATAGTTATCTCAGAGCTTGAACCGAGTGGACGTGCGCTCCTCGAATACGATGGAACTTCCTTTGAGCAGCATTCTCAACGCCTCGTACGATGTGTCCGTGACGAAATCGTTGCCCGTGTTCAGGCGTAATTCCGGTACCGTTAGCTATGTACTGGAAACGGAATGTAGACAAACAAATAAACGGGTTTATTTAAGTGTCGAGGAGATGAATAGAATCTTCGTCATAGTTGAGAAGTGGAGTGAAGATCGTTATAAAATACCTGCTAACGTAGGTACAAGAAGAGAGCAGATTAGTGACGCACCCTCATACGCCGTTGTATGTACGTTGTGTATAAATAACGATCGGCCGTGCATTGATATACGGCTGATGTGGAAGAATGCTTCTGATAATAACGCTCTTGTTCCTACGCGAAACCGTTTCACCCTCGACAGAATGTTTGAAATCGTCGGATTCCGTAAGCTGAAACCTATATTAGACGCGCATGTTACGGATATGCTTTATTTTGATACAGTACTTGAATACGCATACACCGCTCTGCTCGATGGGTTTACCGAGTGTAGGGCTGGTGAGAATGGTCTAGAGCTGGACCTTTATTTAAAAAGTTTAGACTCTTTGAAATACCATGAACTTTGGTACAAAGCAATTGATCGGTACAAGGCTGAGCGCACCTACACCGTTCACCCTGAAGAACTATTTCTTTATATAACGCGCAGTTGTCGTAACGATTTAGAAGATTATTTCAATTGCCGTTATGTTGAGTGAGTTCACGATTGAAAAGCTCGAGTCGGTAGAAATAAACCCTCGATTGGAAAAGCGTGTTTATAAACTTGTGTTTAATAATGTAGCTAACGATGAACTCTTTCTGCGTGCTTTTGATTGTATTCTAGACGTATTTAAAGATGACTTACCAACCGGTTGTAAAGTGGGAACAAAAATAGTACTGAACGATATGAAAGCCCTTCATATCGAATACAGGTTTCCCTATACTTTAAGCGGTGAAATATTATTAAGCCGCATATACTGCGTAATGCAGAGCAATAATGATGTAATTGTAAACTCGATTAAGTGCGAGTTTAGTATTTTGAAAAAAAAGTGAAATGTATTTATATATTTTGCTTGATATTTCTCCTGTACTGTTATGATTATATGCATATTTTTATTATTATTGAAATGTATTTATATATTTTGCGTGATATTTCTCCTGTACTGTTATGAGTATATACATATTTTCTATTATTATTGAAATGTATATTTATTTCTATTTGAAATGTATATTTTATTTTATATATATCTCCATAATTGTGTGTATATATTTCCTGTACTGTTATGATTATATGCATATTCCTCAATTATTATTGAAATGTATATTTATTTTCTATATATTTATAATAAACAGAATGATGCAATGTTGTTTTACTTAATTATATCATGTTACGCCTTCTAAACCTACTACCGGTATTCTAAACCAACTTTTAAGAAATATAATAATGTATACAATGGTATCGCTAAAAAGTGGTATCTGGCAACTCAAGCCATTTACGCCTTCTAAGCCAACTGGCTGATTAGGAGTCTATAATAATGTATACAATGGTATTGCTAAAAAGTGGTATCTGGCAACTCAAGCCATTTACGCCTTCTAAGCCAACTTGCTGATTAGGAGTCTATAATAATGTATACAATGGTATTGCTAAAAAGTGGTATCTGGCAACTCAAGCCATTTACGCCTTCTAAGCCAACTGGCTGATTAGGAGTCTATAATAATGTATACAATGGTATTGCTAAAAAGTGGTATCTGGCAACTCAAGCCATTTACGCCTTCTAAGCCAACTGGCTGATTAGGAGTCTATAATAATGTATACAATGGTATTGCTAAAAAGTGGTATCTGGCAACTCAAGCCATTTACGCCTTCTAAGCCAACTGGCTGATTAGGAGTCTATAATAATGTATACAATGGTATTGCTAAAAAGTGGCATCTGGCAACTCAGTCTTCGATTAGAATTAAATATATAGCGAATACATGGCGGTATCTGGCAACTCAAGCCAGTTACGCCTTCTAAGCCAACTGGCTGATTAGGAGCCTATAAAACAACGCCTACTCGGCTGAAGTCTTAATATGCATTTGGCTCCTGCCAGGTGAACACCTCTCCTCCTTTCTCTCCTTTCTGGCCCTTTGGGGGGAATAGCTTGGGGGAGAACTCCGCCCCCAAGTTGCATGCCCCTTGCAACCCCGGTTGGCAACAAAGGGCCCTTTGGGGTATTTTTTTTTATTTTTTTTTTTTTTTTTTTTGGCAACACCCCCCACCCCCACCCCCATTTGCAACATTACGTAATCGCTTGCAACATTTCTGCACTCTAACCTTTTGCGGCTATACTACTGATGTCAAAAGATGTAGTAAAAATGATCGAGAGCTATCACCAAGAAAAACGCCTGGCTGCATGTGACAATCCTATTAGTTGGTGGAAAAATACGCAGAATATCTATCCATACTTGAGTAAACTTGCAAGGAAACATTTAGCCTGTCCTCCAACAAACGTACCAAGCGAGAGATTATTTAGCAGTGCTGGATTAATATATGATGAAAAGAGAAACAGACTGGAGCAGAAAAGGCAGAAAAATTAATGTTCCTTAAGCATAACCTTCCTATAATTAAGTTTGAATATTAAACGATGAACATCTTAGTTTACTTTATTTTAATTACTCATTTATAAATATGCCTAATAAAACTTTAAACTTAATATAAATAGTTATCAAGCTAATTAAAGATCTCTTTCTATAAGGGTGGAGGTTGGGGAAAGAGGTCGGTGAGGTGCATTTGAGTTGGGTTCACGTCCCGCATCCTGGTAACACAATTATGGTTTCTAATTGTGGATGAAACTCGACAAAATATAACGAATTTATTTGCAGACGAATTCACAATTGATTTCTATATTAGTTAGATGCTTGATATTATTTTATATGTTCAGAGAAAAGTACAGCAATTATTGTACAATTAATCAATTATACTACATTATAGCTACAGCTCTCCCTATATAATAACTTATTATATACGTTAAACACAACAAATCTCGAATATATCCTAAAAAATAACGAAAATGTAGACATCCGCATCCGCGGATGTCGAAATCAAACATCCTCATCCGCATCCGCATCCGCGGATGTGAAAAAAATGACATCCGCTACATCACTAATCCTCAGGAACACTGAAATAAATAACAAGTTCGAGTCTATAGGGTACATATATAGGTTACCAAAAACAAAATGAAATAGAAAAATAAAAATTGTAGGAGGAGCATACAAATTTATAAGGAAATAGCCATTTGGAGAGTTTATAGGTAATAAAACCTATAAACTCTCCAAATAGCTTGTCAAAGTCTTGTCCCCCATTCTCGGAACTATCTCTGATTCACATGTAAAACATTCCATGGATCTTACTGAAAAATTGAATAATGTACGCACTGAAACCAACGATAGATTGATCAGTTTTGACGTTTGTTCATTGTTTACAAATGTGCCGATTGACGATATGCTTGACTTTCTCTGCCGAGAATTACATAAGTACGACCTGCCACTACCTGTACACATCGTTTTTGAACTCATTAAACTTTGCATCAAAGACTGTAAATTCACTTTCAATAGCGAGTATTATCGACAGGTTTTTGGGATGGCCATGGGTAATCCCTTGTCGCCCCTCCTCCCCAATATTTATATGGAGTTTTTCGAAATTACTTACATTCCGAGAATCCTGGGAATTGGCATCCCATGGTTGCGGTACGTCGACGATATTTTGTGTGTCTGGCCCATGAAGCGTGACCTGGATGACTTCCTCCTTCAGTTAAATAATCAAGTCCCCTCCATTAAGTTTACTTTAGAAGTGGAACAAAACAACTCAATCCCGTTTTTGGATGTGCGTGTTCATAACGAAAGCCCAGGTTTTAAGTTTAGTATTTATCGGAAAAAACAAACAAGTTGTCCTACGGACACTTTTACTCCAGACATGACACCACCCCATCAAGAAAACTATATTTTCTTCAGTGTTTCTCCGCGCTCTTAGAATTGCCAGTCCGGAATACATGGATGCCGAATTAGAAAAAAATCAACAGTATTGGAAGTGATTTGTGATACCCACCTACGTTTTTGGAATCTTGTCTTAACAAGTCAAAACGAACTTTTCATCGTGTGAATAATAACCCTCGCACTTTGTCGAAGAATATTTTAGCACTTCCATTTTTCTCGGGCTTTTTAGGCATTGCTAATGTACTTAAACTTTTGGATATTAATGTAGTATTTTCATATAACAATATTGTGAAAAATATCATAGTAAAAAGTAGTCCTACCAATAATTCAGGCATTATCTATAAAATTGGTTGTAAACAATGTGATTCCTTTTACACTGGATAGACGGGAAAGGATTTGCACACGCATGTAAAACAGTATCAATATTCCGTGAGAACGGGACAGTCGTCCAGTGCCCTTTTCGTCCATTTGTCACAGTTATCCCACTGTATTGATTGGAATAATGCTTCAATTTTGTTTCACTCAAGCAACATTGTTAATAGAAATATTCTTAAGTCTGCCATTATTTAACTTGCAAATAATTTTAACATTAGCCAGGGCCTTTTTTCGCTTGGTCCTGTTGTTCTGAATTCGTTCAGAACGGATTTAGACAAGAGGGGCAAAGTGTTAAAACTCTGGTAGTTTTTCCTTATAAATTTGTACGCTCCTCCTACAATTTTTATTTTTCTATTTTACTTTTTTTTGGTGACCTATATATAGTCTCGAACTTGTTATTTATTTCAGTGTTCCTGAAGATGTCATTAGACGAAAGCGCTTGAGCACCATTCTGTGTCTCCTTTTCCTTCGTGGTTATTTTCATCATAAATATTATTCACGTGTTACTTTCGTGAAATAATTTTCATATATATATATGTATATATATATATATATATATATATGACCTTCGTTAACCTTGTTTTTGCTTCCGCCCGAATTTTTCATTCTGACGAAGGTCACGCTTGTTGCTCCACTTTAGATCTACAGCTTAACGTGGAATCCAAACTACCGAATCACGGGGGGACAGAAATTACAAAGTTCTCACCCCGACTCGATCTCACGACCTCCCGGTCAGCAGCCCAGCGTCTTAACCACTATGCTACCCAGGGTACCCATTTCAACCAATCTAGTTTTATTGTATGGAAGGATGAACAGCTGGGTTTGCTGTGCGCTGACTGTCGTCACCGGGAATCAAACCCGGGGCCGGTGGACTCGTAGTCAGTAATGCTAATCACCACACCACCGAGGCGCAGTATATACACCTCGAAACATCGTAGTAGTTCCGTGCGTAGGTCTCTCTTCACACGAAGGTCAAGCTGGTGACCCCGCCTCTAGACTTGGCTTGGTGGAGGAGCGAATTGCTCTCTTGAGCTCTCCATCGCACACAACCAGGCACACCCGACTCATCTGGTACCGTCCTGAGCCATATATATATATAATATATATATATATATATATAATTTCTTTATTATAAACGCAATATTATAAATAAGTATTAGAGCATCTAAGTTGCCTTCGGAAAAGTTATTCATATCTTGAAAATCTTCATTCATGAATCTGAAACATTGAAAGAATATCGGTTAATATGTATTAAATGACATGGGCTGGACCTGTAAATCAAAATAACTTTTTATGACGTAGTTTTAGTCGCTTTATTCAAATTTGTCACTCATTTTTTGTGCAAACTATTGTAGAAAATAATGATAATAATAATAATATAAATATATATATACTGTATTTAGTGTATTTGTAGTCGGGGGTGGTATGACGTCATGTTATTTTGCGACTTAATTAGTTTGTTGGTTTCTGTTCTGGCTATTTTTTTTTCTAATTGGATTCAGTTTGGTGGTGTTTGTGATAGAATTATGACGTGCCGTTCGTGTGGTTTCGACTTTGAGAACTTGATTCGTCATGTGCCCTAGATGATTAATTAAATGATTAATTGAATGCCCGGTTAGGTTAATCGAATGCCCGGTTAGGTCAACTGAATGCCTGGTTAGGTTAATTGAATGCCCGGTTAGGTCAACTGTACGCCCTTGATGATTGGTTAGGTTAAGTCGTGATATTTTCGTTAGTTTAAACGAAAATGACGAGAGCAAACTTTTCTGGTTAATTTTGAGGTGTTTTGCACGTTTCCTGTGGTAATGCGTCGTTTACCAGATCTCGTAACATGAACATGTTAGGTTATGCTTTACTGTATAAAATGTAGTCAAAAATACATTTTTCAAGTGTATTTTGGTGTGTTTTGTTCGAATATGACCTTCATTTCTTGCGCAAATGAACAGAAATACAGTTGTCATTGCATGGCCCAAACACGTATTTCTGTTCATTTGCACAAGAAATGAAGGTTATATTTGAACAGAGCACACCAAAATACACTAGAAAAATGTATTTTTTATTTCAACTTCAGGCCATGTCATTTGCGACATACGAGTAATTACCAGAATATCAATTACGAAAAATACAAAAACTTCATTTTTTTCTACGTGAAGATCAAAATATGATAATAAAACCCACTCTAATAGACAGAGTTTATTTCCACAACAGTTTCGATGCCCACTGGCATCCTCTTCGGGTGGATACCCGAAGAGGATGCCAGTGGGCATCGAAACTGTTGTGGAAAAACTCTGCCTATTAAGAGTGGGTTTTTATTATCATATTACGAAAAAGTATTTATCTGTGTTTAATTAGAGAAAAGATGCTGTTTCTTCGTTATAAACACCGATTTTAATTCCTTTGATGATACTTAATTATTATAGAGGCGATTTAATGTTTTTAATTAATATTTTAATACAGATATTATTTGCCTTTCAGAGGAATTTTTAATTTGAAAATTAGTAGGAATAAAAGTGAGGTAAGGGCTTCCAGTGTGTGTATATTATATATATGTTACGTTTTTTTTGCGAAATCTGTCTTTTTGCAAATTCTCCGGTCAGTTTGCAAAGAAACCAAAACAATAATAATTTTACAAAATGACCTTAAATGTTTGATCATTTTGCAAAAAACAAAAATCGGTCAGTTTGCAAAATCACCAATAATCTTGTCGGTGTATTTGCAAACTCTCTTGTTCTAATACTGTAAAACCTTCTAGCTCCTGACTTAACCTAACCTAACCTAACCACAATGCCACTGTTGGTCACGATGAGAGCCCAGCTGAGGCACGAATGCTTACCCTGGTGTCGCAGAGGTCACCTCACAAGATAGTTTAAAGGTCTGAGTGGCAGTAGCTCTCACCTGTTTGGAGATTTTGCAAATACACCGACAAGATTATTGGTGATTTTGCAAATTGACCGATTTTTGTGTTTTCGCAAAATGACTAAACATTTAAGGTCATTTTGTAAAATTACTATTGTTTTGGTTTCTTTGCAAACTGACCGGAGAATTTACGAAAAGACCGAGTTCACAAAAAAACCGTGTCATATATATATATTACTCATTGATGTATTCATATGTACTGTACAGATATGCACCTCGGTGGTGTAGTGGTTAGCATCGCTGATTACGATTCTACTGGCCCCGGGTTCGATTTTCGGTGGAGGTAGGCGGCGCTTAGTTCACCCAGATGTTCAGATCATCAGAAGCTAAGGCTAACAAAGACCCTAATATCCACTCTAAGGTTAGCCCGAGAGAAAAGAGGGAGTAGGGGGTTAAAAGAAGAGAATAAGGGGTTAAGTAAGTAGCAAAACCTATCATTCGTGGGTTAACATTCATTCAGAAAAAGAGAGAGAAAGACTCACCATAATCATCCGCCGGCCACTGCCGACAAGTGGGAAAAATAGTCGAAGAGAATAGGAAAGGGGTGAAAGATGAAAAGAAGTAAAATAAGAACGCTTACAAACCAAGCACAGTCTTAACTCAAACACTATCATACCATGCAAACTACAGACATGCAAGTAAAGAGAGCTACAGACATGCAAGTAAAGAGAGGATAAGAAAAGAAAAAGAAAAGTAGGGTTGGTAGATAAATTGGTACCCTGGGTACCCTAGTGGTTAAGACGCTGGGCTGCTGATTGGGAGGTCGTGAAATCGAGTCCGCAGTTCGGATTCCACGTTAAGCCGTAGGTGGTAGGCCCGCAGGGGTTCTTAACCTTTTTCTTTAAGTGAGCAAATTGTTGGCACTTAATTACAGAGTGAGCAACATATATAAAAAAAAGCCTTTAACTGAAACTTAAAGTTTAAATTCGATAAATATTTAATTATTTAAATATTTCTTTAAACGCATGCAAACTTCATAATGCTTAATTAAAATTTTTAGGTATATTGAAAAACATCAATAAGTTCTAATTCTGCAGCTGCTATTTCCTCTTGTTTGAAAATTTGTGTCAGATCATCAATCTCGAAATTTATGTAGTTTGTCAATAATTGAAAGTTTGGTAGATGCTCTTTTAAGTGTTTGAACCTCTCTTCGAACTCGTCAATAATGTTTTCGAGTGCTTTTACTACGAGTGATGGACAGTTGCTAGCAGTTTCAGCCAAACATTTTTTAAGTTCAGGAAAATGATTAAGATTCTCTTTAGAAACTTGGCTCTGAAAAAGTTGTTTTTTATAAATCCCGTAATTTCCTCATATAAGGCAACAACACAATTATTTTTTCCTTGCAACCTCAGATTTAAGTCGTTTTAAATGGCTAAAAATGTTGACCATGAATGAAAATGTTATCTTGAAGTCAGCAGTAAAAATTTCAGGAAAAATATCCTTTTTGCTTTGCATTAGAAAAGCAGGCTTTGTTCGTAAGCAACATTTGCACATTTGAACAGCAACATGTTGCTCGCGAGCGACAGGTTAAGAACCACTGTGGTAGGGCAAAAAACTTGACCTTCATCAGAATGAACAATTCCGGCGGAAGCAAAACTAAAGTGTGTATATATATTATATATATACTGTATATATATATATATATATATATATATTATATATATATGATATACACAGACCGTGCATGGAACAAGGAACTCTTCTGGGATAATTAAATCCACTATAGTCCGAATAAGTAATGGTAAATGACAAATACCATAGTTTTTCTTTTCATGATGCAAGCCCGACGTGGGCAACGGGTCTCTCGCAAAGAGGTCCCATAAATATAGCTTCCCTCACCAGCTATCTGCAAAGCAGACAGGATCCAGCTTTGGGACATGGATCTAGGGTTTAAAGTAGCCTAGCCCCACTAGCTGGTGAGAGAAGCTATATTTATGGGACCTCTTTGCGAGAGAGAGACCCGTTGCCCACGTCGGGCTTGCATCATGAAAAAGAAAAACTATGGTATTTGTCATTTACCATTACTTATTCGGACTATAGTGGATTTAATTATCCCAGAAGAGTTCCTTGTTCCATGCACGGTCTGTGTATCATAAAAAACTCAGGGAACCATTCTGAGTTCATTCCCATATATATATATATATACTGTATATTTTATAATTGATTTTTCACCTTTAGTTATTATTTTTCATTACCATGTATTGTTCACATACCTGAATTAGCCATGCACACTGTACAATAATGTACATTCTAGGAGAAGTAAGAAAGATTATCGCGTGAAAAATATTTCAATTTGAGGTGCCGACACGGCGGATTTCCCGAACTAATTTACAAAGTAACTTACACTCATTTCCCAGCGTATTTTCTCGTTTGAGAACCAAATTATTTTCAAGCGTTGAATTTCATTTCTCTTTTGACGAGGAAATGACTGAAAAGATTGGAAATGCGTTCGCGGTTTGGAAAATGAGAAAAGCGAGAGCTGTTTTTTTTTTTTTTTTTAGAAAGACCTATTGCTTGGTTATTTTCTAAATTCTAAAGTTTTACTAGAGCGTCAAAACGGAGAATTGATTCGCTGGAAACGATCTCCAGATTGGTTTTCACGCTCCGAACCAATTTCCTCAAAAACAATTAGACAAATTTTTTCTATTGATTCCACGATTGCTAAAATCTTGAATTTTGTAAATGGATATAAATAATTCTGTACTCGGGTCTAGTCTAATGGAATTTTTAAAGAATTCTTTAATTCTATTAATGCGCCTCGGTGGTGCAGTGGTTAGCGTCACTGACTACGAATCCATCGGCCCCGGGTTCGAGACCCGACGGCAGCCGGCGCGCAGCAAAACCCAGCTGTTCATCCTTCCACACAATAAAAAGAAAGTGGTTGGTAGATAAATGGGTACCCTAGGTGGCCTAGTGGTTAAGACGCTGGGCTGCTGATGGGGCGTGGTTCGGATTCCACGTTAAACTGTAGGTCTAAAGTGGCGTGTGAAAAGCTTGACCTTCGTCAGAATGAACAATTCGGGCGGAAGCTAAACAAAGGTTATACCAAAGGTTTATTTGGAGATATGCTTATTGGTTTTATGATGCACCATTTATCGAAAGTATATGCGAGGTGTGTTTCAGCATTTCTCTTCGGTTGTAGACAGTCGTGTACTTTTTTTATGCGGGAAGGAGGGGCCAAGCGCTAATGCCCGCTAAAACGCCCCCCGCCCCGGTAGAAGAAGAGAGCCAAAATCAAGGTCCAAGGTTTTCGAGATGCCTGGATATTCTGCGTCTGAAAAATTGGAGATCATAAACACTGGGAAAGATGGATTGAAGAAGATTGTTCCACAGTTGAACCGATTGAGTAGATGAAAGATTCAAAATACCGATAAACTCTTGCGTTAGAGAGTTGGACAGTAAAAGAATGTGTTGTGGGTTGTAGCCTAAAATAGCTGCGCGCCAAATCAGACGAGATAACATCCAAACAGCGTCACCACAAACGTCCATACGATGCATATTGTTAATTTAATGCAAAGCCATAAACGATACACACCCACAAGGAAAAATAAAACGATTCAAAGCTTATTATATTCTTCCCTTGTGGGTATGTATCATTTATTAATTTCACATGCTTTAATTGTGAAATTCACCCAAAAAAATTTTTTTTTCCAAAATACTTTTCCAAAGTTTTTCAACACAAAAACCTCATTAAAATATATCATATTTAATATGAATGAAAGTGTGATAAGTAGATATAATAAATAAATATAATAAAACCTGTCCCTTCTTGATATAATGAAACTAAAACCCATCATTGGGGATTTTCCCTTGTTTTCAAATGTAAAGAATTTTTTCCTTATAAATTTTGGATAAATAATATGGGAACATGACTTTATTTCTTTAAAATTTATATAAAAATAAAAAACATTGGGGTTAATTATGTTTTTACTTCGTGTATATATATCAGTGGCGACTGGCGTATAGGAGCGATGGAGCGGTCGCTCCCCCTTGCTTGAAACGATAAATATTAATTTAACAGATAAAAAATATATTAATTTTAAGATATTAAAATAAATATTCTTGAAATATATTTTAAAAATTCATGTGGCATATCATGATTCATGAGGCATTTTGAGTATGCCTTCATACAGTACATAATATTCTAAACTTATAGCATAGCTTCAAATAGCGTACCGCTGTTTGAATACAAAATAATATTGCAGCCGAATGGAGCGATAGATTTTTCGCTCAAGTAAATATAAATTATATTTTACTGTTGTAATGAAAATATAAGTACAATCGCGAATTTTTTTTATAATAACTTTATTTTTACTAATAGTTACTTCAGTAATAATGATATAAGCCATTTATATGTATTTTATTAAAATTATTACTTATTTGTAATTAACTAGAATTGTACGTCTGGCATAGCCGCATATGTTAATACAAGTACAGTACTCTTGTGAGCGGCAGTTGGATTCGCACTAGCCTATTGTGAGTCCGTGTTGTCGTACAGTGGTACATTATTATAGTCAAATTTATTCAACAATTATTTTTATATTTTATTAAAATATTTTTTTAATACAAATTTATGGCTTCTTTTGACATATAAGTACCGTACGGAAGCACCATGTGATTGTTTATGTACTACAATTCTAAAAATTATAAATTTTATGAAATCGCACCCCCATACATTTATACCACGAGTCGCCACTGATATATATATATATATATATATATATATATATATATATATATATATATATATATATATTCTTTGTATGTATATACCGTATAGCGTAAATTGTTTATCACTATAATAATAATGATGATAATAATGGTTAATTGATAATATAATAGTTATAATTGATTGTTAATGATGATGCTGATGAGGCTGGGGTCACCATGATCTTTTCAGAACAAATAATGTTATTAATTAGGTTGATTGATAGAATGAAGTTTCTTCCTTTATTAAACAAAATAAATGATTTATATACAAAATGTAAGATGGTTGTTTACAGTTGAAATTAAATGTGTGCTTGAATAATGACTTCAATATTAATAACGCGCGAGGTAATGATTAGTCTTTATATAAAGTTAGGTGAATGACACCAGGCCAAAATGGGTGAAACAAGGATTGACATCGCCTGCCTCACAGAAACACATCTTAAAGATTGCCAAGGAAACTGTGAAAACTGCGAATATTGCATAGATAAGAAAGAAATACATGTCGGTGGTTACAACTTACTTCGAGCTGATAGAAAAGCAAGACGTAAAGGTATCTGTGCTATATACGTATGTGAGAGTCACATGGCAGAAACGAACATTATTAAATCAAACAGCTTCATGGAAGAGGAGTAAACATAGTAAAACTAAACGTGATACTTATAATCCTCTCCAAACGTCCAAACCCTACAAATGCAAAATTCTCGGGTGCCATTGCTGATATCAGAAATCTAATAAAGTCCTTAAACTCACTATCCTCCAATATCTCTACAGAGATTTTAATTTCATATTTATAAAATACAAAAATGTGGATAGGAATATATATATATATACAGGGTGTCCCAGACGTCTTGGAGGGGTTTTATTTGACTATAACTTTTTTCTTTTTTGATTAATTTATTTATTTTTATTTTTCAATTAAAGTACCCTTGCTGCGATTAATGAAAATGGAATCCTGGACAGTGCAACAAAGAGTGACTACTGTGGAACTTTATGTGACAAACACCTCTTCCATCGTTGCCACTGAAAGAGCTTTTCGATTAAAATTCAAAACACGTTCTGCTCCTTCTGATCGAGCTATTCGACGGTACGTCGCTAAATTTCGTATGGGAAAGGGTCAGGGGGACGAACCACGGACTGGGCGTCCTCGGACAAGCCGAAGTCCAACTCTGGTTGAGATGGTTCGTGAAAGCGTTGAGGAAAATCCACATCAGTCCGTCGACGCAGCCAGGAATTAAACATTTTAAGAAGTTCCTTACATCGAATTTTAAGAGAGGATATCAATCTTTAGCCGTACAAAATTCAAATTGCTGAAGAAATTAAACCACAAGATCATCAGAGTCGGATAACGTACGCTAATGCGATTTTAGATTTATGCAATGAAAATGAAGATTTTCACCAGATATTAAATTTGTAATTAAAATCGCAATAAATATATTTTCAAGTGTTACAAACCTCTTTTCATTTCATCCCCAAACAAAAAAGTTATAGCCAAATAAAAACCCTCCAAGACTTCTGGGACACCCTTTATATATATATTATATATATATATATATATATATCGTAAAGAACGACTCTTGTATAGGAGAACATTCCGCGCAAGATGAGGAAAGAGAACGAACAAATGAAAAAATGAGGTAACCACCCGGGAATCGAACCCGGGATCTTCCGATTGCCGGTCAGATATGATATCATATCTGACCGGCAATCGGAAGATCCCGGGTTCGATTCCCGGGTGGTTACCTCATTTTTTTCATTTGTTCGTTCTCTCTCCTCATCTTGCGCGGAATGTTCTCCTATACAAGAGTCGTTATTTACGTTAATTATACTGCGTGTTCTTTGCAGTTGAAATGCGTATATATATATATATATATACACCAGGACAAGGGGAAGCACAAGAGAAGACCAGGGACAAGCAAAAATGTTGATGGCTCTAAAAAACGAATTTATGTTAACACAAGAGATAACAGATAACCCCAGGAAAAAAAACCTGCCTGCATCTGGTATTCAAGAACAACACCAACTTGGCTGATGATATAAAAATAACCCCAACTATTATCTCAAGCCACAACATAATCGAGATATCAATTAATATGGTGACAGCCTTAAAAGAAAATACTCATACTGAAGAAAGAAGCAAATTTGAGATTTTTAACTTAAACTCCAAGACTATAAATTGGGAAAAAGTCAGATCCCACATGGCCCAAATAGAATGGAAAACAGTTTTAGAGGGTAAAACAACCTTGGAAGAAAGGATTCTGCAAATTTTAGAAAAATATGTTCTGAAAGCACAGCCAAAAAGAAAGGAATTTTTTCGAAAGGCAAAAGCGAACAATATTTCGCAAAAGAAAGAGAGTAGCTACGAAGTTAATCAATTGCACAGACAACAATACCAGGAAAGTAATTCACGAAAAACTGGAGAGTATCGGTAGGGAAATACAGGCCCTAATTAAGGGCCATACAGAGAGGGAAAAGGAAAGGAAAAGTAATAAAGGAAAACCCAGAATATTCCTATAGCTAAGCAAAAAGGAAAACAATAACACGGGCTACTATCGGGCTCTTAAGGAAAGGAAATAATGAATTAACCGATAATTTAAAAGAAATATCTGAAACATTGAGAGCCCAGTACAAATCAGTTTTCAGTACCCCAAAAAGTGAGAAAGTGGTACCTGACAGGTGCATTCTTTGAAGAGAAATATAAGGAGAGCGTATAAGAGATTTTTATTTTACCACAGAAGATATAGCGCGAGCTATAGGACAAATATAATCACATTCAGATGCAGGTCCGGGCAAATGGAATGCCTTATTGATTAAATTCCTTAAAAATGAAATAGCTACACCCCTATACTGAATATGGGAAGATCCCTGGACACGGGGAAATATCGAGCATCCTGAAAAGAGCGAAAATTGTATATATATATATATATATATATATATATATATATATATATATATATATATATATATATATATATATATATATATAAAGCAGGAGATAGATCTCAAGCAAAGAATTATGGACCAGTGTCACTGAAGTCCCATTTCACCAAACTATTGAAAGAATAGTTAGAGAGAAAATCTATGACTTCTTGGGGACACTGAAAAGATTCAATGAGAACCAGCACGGATTCCGATCAGGTAGATCATGCCTATTACAACTAATAGATCACTCCAACAATATCATAGACGCATTTGAAAGCGATGAAAAATACGATGTCGTATACACGGATTTTGCTGAAGTGTTCGACAAATGTGATCATGGTATAACTACATAAAATGAAATATATGGGAATAACAGGCAAAATGGGAAAAAGGATCTATATTTTCGTCATAGAACGTCCGGTGCTCGTAAAAATCCAAGGTATATCATCATCAGAATCGGAAGTATGGCGCTCAGTATCACAAGGCACAGTATTGGCCCCACCCCTATTCATTATCATGTTAACAGACGTAGACAATTAAGTAACCAACAACAGTATAGTAACATCCTTTGCGGACGATACAAAAATCAGCAGAAAAATCAATAGTGCAGAAGAGGTGGAGGCCCTACAGAAGGACAAGAACAGATTATACAGATGGTCAGAAGACAACATGAAATTTAACACCGAGAAATTTCAGCTCTTGAGATATAGAAGAAATGTGGAGCTAAAGCAGCTAGCACATTACGCTCCACATAGAGAGTAAATTCAAAAAAGCAAATAAACAATAGATTTAGGGGTTGTAATGACCGACGATGCGAAATTTGAGACACAAAATCAGATTGCGATAACAAAACAAAAAAAGATTCGCAGCACAAGTAGTGAGAACCTTTAAAAGAAGGGTAATAATTCCTCTGCTGAAAACACTAATCATACCAAAACAGCCAAAATGAACAAGAACTACCAGATACAAAAACCAGGTTTCTGG
Source organism: Bathynomus jamesi (assembly GCA_023014485.1). Classification (NCBI taxonomy): domain Eukaryota; kingdom Metazoa; phylum Arthropoda; class Malacostraca; order Isopoda; family Cirolanidae; genus Bathynomus; species Bathynomus jamesi. Next base: position 1,010,393 of record JAJOZX010000271.1, on the reverse strand, counting down.
AGAACTAAAATTTTTAAAGTGGCCACCTCAGAACTACCAGACACAAAAACCAGGTCTCTGGAGACCTAAAATTTTTAAAATGGCCACCTCAAAGCCTTGACGTTAATCCCACAAAAAATAAACTAAAATATCTGTAAACACATACAGCTAAGGAAAAACCCAAGCAACCTGAAACCATTACATAGAATCTGCAATGAAGTTCCTTAAGTTTATTTAGCAAAGCGTGTATCTTCAGTAACAAACAGATGTTCTGACATTATTAAGGCGAGGAACGAATACATAAAATATTGATTATATAGTCCTGTTTTGAACAAATTTAACTTTAATATTATTTCTTTTTATAAACACATTTCGTAAAATACTTATTACAGTAAAATCTCCATTGAATTCGAAAATATCTTCAGACTTATGAACAGTAATACATATACTGTATACTTATACAGGGTGGCCCATAAGTCCCAATCGGTTATAATTAAAGCGAAAATCCATCTAGCGGAGCTCACACTGACGTAATCGATTACTAAGGAAAGAATATTTGTCGAGATGGTCATAATATTTTCCACTTTGAGTAATCAATAAATCTAAACTTATAAACTTTTTACTTTGTTTGATTTTTTTGTATTTTCGCTTTAATTATAACCGATTGGGACTTATGGACTTATGGGCCACTCTGTATAGTATAGGTAAGTAGCATGCAGGTTTAATTTGATTTTATCAGCCAAACTTAAAAAGTTCTTAGGTGGTGCAACTCTTTTGGCAAAAGCTGGCTTAGGCCAAAAGAGTTTCTCAACTTAGAATCTATTTTTTTCCTTTGAATTTCCTGATCATTGAGTCCCATGTTGATTTTAGGACGACACTCAATTATTAATTATTAATTCAATTATTAATTAAAACATGTAGAACACATCTACTTTGGCAGTCCAGTAAAGTTTACATCCCCCTAGCAAATGGTTTGGCACAACTCTGTATAATGCGATAAAATGATTTTTATCCAGTGAAAAACACTTGAAATTAAAGTATTTTATCTCTGGATCGTGACGATAAATAATTGGAGACAAAGCCACAGTGAAGTTGATGCGATTTGATACTGAAAGTGACGATAATACGCTTGAAATTATCCATAGAATAGATCACATTTCAAAGGATTAAAACTGCGCCTATTTCGTTTCAAGGAGAGTTCGCTATTTTTATTGTATCGTGTCAGCCAGCAACCAAATTTTCAAGAACATCCCCTCTTAATGAGTAGGATTTGATGAAGGAGGGAATCGCTTTTTACTCTCTTTTGATCTCGTATCCAGCCCCACATACCAAATCCATGTGGTGTATATATATATATATATATATATATATATATATATATGGGAATGAACTCAGAATGGTCCCCTGAGTTTTTTATGATACACACAGACAGTGCATGGAACAAGGAACTCTTCTGGGATAATTAAATCCACTATAGTCCGAATAAGTAATGGTAAATGACAAATACCATAGTTTTTCTTTTTCATGATGCTAGCCCGACGCGGGCTGGATCCTGTCTGCTTTGCAGATAGCTGGTGAGGGAAGCTATATTTATGGGACCTCTTTGCGAGTGACCCGTTGCCCGCGTCGGGCTAGCATCATGAAAAAGAAAAACTATGGTATTTGTCATTTACCATTACTTATTCGGACTATAGTGGATTTAATTATCCCAGAAGAGTTCCTTGTTCCATGCACTGTCTGTGTGTATCATATATATATATATATATATATATATATATATATATATATATATATATATATATATATATACAGCGTGTCCCAAAGAAATGTATACCCACTTTGTTCGATAATACCAGCTATGAGGATAATAAATATATTACTTTTTATATGTTTTTTAATAAAGAATTTTCTCCTGAATCTAAATATGTAATTATTTTTATTAAAAATTGGAAACAAAAACGTTACAGATGTTTAAATTATAATTATTATTTCGAGACTTCATGTGCGATATTTTCTAATATTTTAACCGACTGTTTTGAGATACTTATGTTTAGTGTTGATATTGAAGCATAAATGTTGTAATTATTAGTTAATTCAAAAAATTTACAAATTCCATGGTTAAATGACACTTTATCTAAGATGTTCGACGTCTTCCAGAACGTTGTTTTTGTAAGGTTTGCACAGTGCCGTCGGTTTCAAACTTATCTCGTATACGTGCAAAAATATTAGAAAATATCGCACATGAAGTCTCGAAAATAATAATTATAATTTAAACATCTGTAACTTTTTTGTTTTTCAATTTTTAATAAAAATAATTACATATTTAGATTCAGGAGAAAATTCTTTATTAAAAAACATATAAAAAGTAATATATTTATTATCTTCATAGCTGGTATTATCGAACAAAGTGGGTATACATTTCTTTGGGACACGCTGTACTCGAGATGGGGTCTAACTAATGATTTATAAAGAGGAACAATAATATCGCGCGATTTGTACTCAAAATTCCGAGCTATAAAACCTAACACTTTGTTCGCGTTATTGACCACTGCTGTACTTTGTTTCGCTACTTTTAACTCACCAGTGACTATAACTCCTAACTCTTTTTCCTGCTCTACGCTTGCTAACTCCTTCCCTGACATACTATACGCAAAATTACCGTTACGCGAATCTATATCTAAAATTTTGGTTTGGGAAATCCGATTTAAAAGGGTGAATAATATCCTCACGTTATCATCAATTTGAGGAATAAAAAGTAGATAATAAAATTTTTTTATAGATAAAGTAAACGTCTAAGAAAGAATTTCATGGATCCATGGGTGAAAATCCATGGATCACTCCAGGAATGATCACTTCGATAAAAAAAAGAGAAATTATTCAAATTGCAATTACAAAGAAATATTCCTAAAGTACAATATACTCAATACACAAACAAATTAACTAAAATAATCAAAATTGCAAACTATAAGGTTGTAACATATATTCTGCTCGATTTTTTAGTTCATTCAAAACAAAAATTAAAGGAATTATAAGGACAAATTTGCTCGAATTTTTAGTTTATTCACAACAAAACTTAAATGACATAATGACAAATTAATCATCAATATAATTTCCTTCTTTTTCTATAACCTCCTCCTACCTGTAGAAAAAAATTTTATGCCACGTTCGAAGAAATCCCTTGGTTTCGAGTTAAAAAAAGCGATCACTTCGTTTTCGATAGTTTCCCTGGATTGCAACTTTTGTCCATCTAGGTGGTGTTGCAGACTTCTGAATAAATGGTAGTCTGAAGGTGCGATGTCCGGAGAATAAGGTGGATGAGACATTCTTTCCCAACCAACCAAATGCTCCCAATTGGGCAGTGGTTATTCGAGCAGTGTGAGAGCGCGCGTTATCCTGGTGGAATAGAACACCTCTGCGATTAATTAATGCGGGACGTTTTTCTTGTAATGTCATCTTCAATCGTTGGAGTTGTTGGCAGTAGACTTCAGCTGTGATTGTTTGGTTATCTGGCAGAAGCTTAAAATGAATAATTCCTTGCATGTCCCACCAAACGCATAGCAAAATTTTCTCTGGATGGGGTCCATTTTTGGCTGAGGTTCAGGCTTTGTTTCACGGCTAAGCCACTGATGTCGACACTTAATATTGTTATAGGGGACCCATTTTTTATCCCCATTGCCGATCCGATTCAAAAACGGTGCCTACAGTTGCCGAGAATGCAGTGATGTGCAAATATCGATTCGATGTTGAAGATTCGCTTGTGACAAATCATGCTGAAAAAATATTCATTAGCCTAATCCTACACTAGCCTAAGTCATTCTGTATCATTCTGTATCGTGAAAAAACATGTGCGAACCTGTCGCCGCGTGTATTTTGCAACATTTCTAAAACTATTTCACATTATCTTGAGGTTATTCTATTATCTATCGTCCATTTTCTAAGCGAGCAGAATTTATGTTACAACCTGATATAACTATTATACCAATCAATTTTCCAAACATAAAGGAGACATGAAAATCACTTGGGCAACCACAGTAGTATAGCCGCAAAAGGGTAGAGTGCAGGAATGTTGCAAATTATCACGTAATGTTGCAAAGGGGCGTGGCGTTGCAAAGGGGGGGGTTATGCAACAACTCATTGTTGCAAAGGTCGGTGGGGTGTTGCAAAGGGTGGTGGAGTGTTGCACAAAAGGGGGTGGGGGGATGCTGCAGGTGCAACAAGGGGTCATGAAACTTGGAGGCGGCGTTATCCCCCAAGAGAAAGGAGGAGAGAAAGGAGGAGGTGTTCACCTGGCAGGAGCCAAGTGCATATTAAGACTTCAGCCGAGTAGGCGTTGTCTTATAGGCTCCTAATCAGCCAGTTGGCTGAATCAGCCAGTTGGCTTAGAAGGAGCCAAGGGGGGAGGGGTACACCTGAAGGGGGAGAGAGAGAGAGTATCGGCCTTTGTTACCAACCCCAAAATGAGATTGCAAGGGCATGCAACTTGGAGGCGGAGTTCTCCACCAAGCTATTCCCCCCAAAGGGGTATACCTAACCTAAGAGGCCTCTAAGGGTGGGAAGGGGTTTTCACACCACCCAAAGGGCCAGAAAGAGAAAGGACCAGAGATCCTTGCTCGGCTGGGAGCCGAGCTTGTATGACTCCGTCGTCAGCCTCTCGCTCTTTTATAGACCTCTAATCCGCCATGTGGCTGAGTTGCCAGATAGCGCCATGTATTTAATTCCAATAGAAGGCTGAGTTGCCAGTTTGTGCTATATATTTAATTAATTCTAATCAGCCTAGAAGACTGAGTTGCCAGATAGCAATATTTATTAAATTAAACCATATATTAATCATCCATTTAAATACCACAATATATTTATATGGTGGTAGTTAATCAATACAGATGAATCTTCTTAATTCCAACAATTAAAAGAAATTCTGTTTATTAAATAAATAATTTAAACACACGCTCTTTACACAATAAATAACTTTATTACTTAATTCCTATTTTTATTATAAATATCACAATTAAAGTCACGAATAACAGTGGGAAAGGAAAAGAAACCTTACGAAGAAAGTTGAAATAAACGACAATTCAAAACACACGGTCGTCCTCCCTCATTCCCCCCAAACTTCTCACCCCATCTGTGCTTGTATATATAATAAACGAATGAACAACTCGTGCACACACACACACACACACAAACACACACCTCTGTGCATATCATGTGGATGAAAATCAGAAAAAAATGCCAAACGTATTTTAATTTAAATCAAATGAAGCTAAACGTATATTAATTTAAAACAAACGAATTTTCTCCTTTTAAGAGAATCAATTATTATAAGAAATTAATTATTCAATATAAGAAATTAATCATTAAACGCTGTTTTTTCTTTCACGAGGAAAGGATTTCCGACAACCTGGGTCAACTCAAAACACACGGTCGTTCCCCCTCCTCCCTCATTCCCCCCAAACTTCTCACCCTTCGCTCACAATTAAGTCAAGAATAACAGTGGGAAAGGAAAACAAACCTTACGAAGGCGAAACAAACTACAATTCAAAACACACGGTCGTCCCCCCTCCTCCCTCATTCCCCCCAAACTTCTCACCCCATCTGTGCTTGTGTATATATATATATATATATATATATATATATATATATATAATAAACGAATGAAGAACTCGTGCACACAAACACACACACACACGCACACGCACACGCACACACACGCCTCTGTACATATCATGTGAATGAAAATCAGAAAAAAAAATGCCAAACGTATATTAATTTAAATCAAATGAAGCTAAACTATATTAATTTAAAACAATTGAATTTTCTCCTTTTAAGAGAATCAATTATTATAAGAAATTAATTATTCAATATAAGAAATTAATTAACCACTGTTTTTTTCTTACACGAGGAAAGGATTTCCGAGAATCTGGGTCAACTCAAAACACACGGTCGTCCCCCCTCCTCCCTCATTCCCCCCAAACTTCTCACCCTTCGCGAACGTACAATCGTCAAAATATTAGTTCAGACAAAATACACACAAATGAACAACTTTCTCCTTACCTTGTATATATATATATATATAGACATGGTTATTATGATTCTTTCTATAGGAAATGACAAAATTAAATAGACACAGATAATGACTTTCTTTATATATATATATATATATATATATATTATATATATATATATATATATATTTAGGGTGTTTCATACCTATAGGGTAAAATAAAAATGAGCTTGTAGTTTTAATCCACACGTTTCTCCGTATTCTAAAGAACAGGAAAACACGTTTGTGCAGGTTTGAACCAGATCGCGCTGCATTTAGAGGTCCCCAACTTTGACGACTTTTTGTCAGTTCATTTCCCGCCTGCCTGCAGTGAAGACGGTTTTCTTCGTCACTTGAGCGGTTCGTGTTGTATAGCCTATTGGACAACTATGGAGGTAATTACATATGCTACTAATTATCTCATTTTACTGTGGTATTGAAATTTATTATTATTTAATTTCTGTCATTTTACTGTGGTAGTGATATTTATTATTAATATTACATGAAATTAATTAGTCTGTTGCATATTGGACAACTAAGCTGGTAATTATTTATGATACAAATTAATGTAATTTTACTGCGGTATTGAAATTTATTTAATTAATGAATTGTCAAAGAGAACGTAGTGTACACGTATCAGTTTTATAAATAAAGAAAAGCAGTAACTGGGACTCGAACCAGTGTCATAGCCGTTTGGCGGCATCGCTCAAGTCGGCGTACACAGCACGCTATCCACTCCCTAGATGGTGTAGTGGATAGCGTGCTGTGTACGCCGACTTGAGCGATGCCGCCAAACGGCTATGACACTGGTTCGAGTCCCAGTTACTGCTTTTCTTTATTTAATTAATGAAATTAATTACGATGTGAAATTATTTCTGTGGAATTATTTAGTTTGTTTTCTTTTCCAGGTTTCTACCAGAGCGAAAACAGAAGTGTTTCTTATTGGCCAGACGGATGCGAACATCACATCAAGTGGCCTTCCAACTCAGTTGCAAGTACTCAAAAAGTACTTTTACCACCAAAAGGAGCAAAAATTTGGACGTACTAAATGCCTGAACCTGTGCCTGGATGCCTGTCTCATATTTTGGGAGAGAGCGAGAATCCCCATGATGCGTCGAGATTCGGCCTTGAGGAAGATGGAATCCCTTCTCAAGGAATACGACCGGCTTGTGAAGCACAAGTCACATAAAGCAGAGTCCTTCCGAGTGAAGGAGGCGATGTTCAAGGAGGCAATAGCGAAGGAGATCATGGACATTGCTCATTCACAGGCTAAGGAAATGATGAAGAATCAGGAGGACATCCACTTTCTCGACATGCAGCGTGAAGATCCAAATTCCTGCAGCATGGGCCCTGTTGACATGAAGCTTCACTATAAGGAGATTAGGAAAAGGAAGAGGCTGGACAAGATTAAGGAACAACAGGAGAAGGCCAGGAAGGAACAAGGAGCTGCAGAAGATACGGGGGCTTTAGTGATTTCAACTTCGTCAGAGACTGACTCAGATGTCGTTGACCCAACCGTGGAAGTTTTTCCATCCTCCTCCAAGGGAAATACCAAGAAGCGACGCAGGAATCTGATCTCACAGGATGTGACGACTACCTACGATCGGCTGAATATTTCGTACCGCGATTCAGCTATGTCGTACGCTGCAGCGGCTAAATCACTAGGTTTTGACTTGGATGAACTGTCCATTTCTGCCAGTACCATGTACCGCACACGCAAGGCTCTCAGGAAGGTGGCTGCTGAAAGTTATCAATCCGACGAAGTTTGTCCTGGTCAGCCTCTTGTCTTGCATTGGGATGGTAAGCTCCTACCTGACAATGAGCAATGGAAGGAGAGCGTTGACCGGATCGCCGTCCTCGTCTCTGGCGACGGCAAGGAGAAGTTGCTCGGCGTTCCTAAGGTGACGTCCGGAACCGGCGAGAAGATAGCGCGAGTTTGCTTGGATTTGGTCAAGGAACACAGGATGGAAGAGCGCGTGCGGGGACTGTCTTTCGACACGACAGCGTCGAACACCGGGATTCATATCGGGGCCTGCGTCCTGATTGAGAAAGGTCTTGGCAGAGAACTCATGTACTTCCCCTGTCGGCATCACATCTATGAAGTCATCCTCAGCTCCGTCTTCAAGCGTGCATACGGCCATTCAAGTGGCCCCGATATACCCGTTTTCAAGAGGTTTCAGGCACAATGGAAGTTCATCGACCGGTTGGACGTGCGGCCGTACGATTTTGCTCAAGTCAATGACTCTATGAGGGAACTGAGGGAGAAGTCAGTCCTGCTGGTGAGAGGGATGGTGAGCACGTCGCATCAGCGCGATGACTACAAGGAACTGCTACAGTTGGTTCTCATCTTCCTGGGAGAAGCAAAAGTGGTGGATTTCCCTCTCAGAGCCCCTGGCGCTTACCATCACGCTCGATGGATGGCGATAGCCATCTACTCCTTGAAAGTAATTCTACTGAAGAAGCAGTTCAAGATGTCGAGTCACGAGTTGGAAGCTCTGACAGCCGTAGGTCTCTTCGTGTCCCTCGTCTACATCCGAGGTTGGACTCGTGCTGCAACCTCAAGCAAGGCTGCCGCAGTTGATCTGGAATTTCTGCGTGACGCGGAAGCCTTTGCCATGTCGGGATATTTCGTGTGTTAACGCTGCGCAAGAAGCCATGTCTCGATACCTATGGTACATCTCTGAGACTCTTATTGCCATGGCGTTCTTCGACGCAGATGTGGCAGATGAAGAAAAGGCTCAGATGGTCGTCAGTTTGGGTAAGCCCGCATCGAAAAAGGAACTCAAGCGACCCCAAGGGAAGAACGTCAGGAATCTTGCCTCGAAACACCTGGCGGAGTTCGTGACAGGAAAGACGATGGCTTTCTTCCATGCATTCGACTTGGACACAGAATTCTTGAAAAAGCCAGTTGCCGAGTGGACTGAAGTAGAGGGCTTCAAGCAAGCAGCGGCAACTGTTAACAAAATCTCTGTCGTCAACGATCGGGCCGAAAGAGCCATCGCGCTCACCAAAGAGTTCAACTGTTCTCTGACGAAGAACGAAGAGCAGAAGCAGTATTTGCTCAAAACTGTGATGCAGCATAGGGCGAAATACCCGAATAAAACCAAGAAGGATTTCATGGACAAATGATTCGCAAGAAGTGGTTATGTTTTTTGTATCTTTGTGAAAATGTGTAGTGAAATGGTACTCGTTTGTTGAATAAAAATTCATTGACAGATTTTTGTTTAATTTTTTCCGTTTATGATCTGCCAGAGCATCAAACTGGGGAACCGTAAACTTTAAACTATTGAATTAATACTTCGGTTTATCAGTCTCCTCAGCAAATGGAACAAGGGGATCCATGTGGATTAAAATTTTTCCAAACTTTTAATTTATGAAACACCCTAATATATATATATATATATATATATAGAAAGTCATTAACTGTGTCTATTTAATTTTGTCATTCCCTATAGAAAGAATCATAATAACCATGTCTATTTAATTTTGTCATTCCTTATATATATAAATGGATTTTCACCTAAAAGTGAATTAAAACATTAAAAAAATCACTAAACAATTAAAAGAATTCGTTCCATTAACATATTCTCAAATCTACACAAACACACACACACACACACACACAACACACACACACACACACACGAGGAAACGATTACCGAGAATCTGGGTCAATTCGAATCACACCTGTTTGCCCAGAGGCCTTTTTTGAAGGAACAAAATGACCGCGAGTTGACCTTTCTTCCAGTCTACTCGACTAAATCTCGCTTGACTCCAAATCTTAATAATAATGTTAATTTTACAATGAAATACATTCTCGAAGCGAAGAAAATGTTTTATATTTTTATTTACAAGTAATTTGTATGGTGTCATATTCTTAGATAACATCTCTGTTATTGAAAGATATACACACAATTATATTAAATAATAATCAGCAAAAGAAATAAGGTGCATGAGGTGGGCAAACCTGAAAGTACTAACAATATATATATATATATATATATATATATATATATATATATATATATATATATATATATATATATATATATATAAGAAAGAGAGAGAGAGAGAGTTTTGTTCATTCTTTTAAAATAAATAAAGGAATGGATATATATATATATATAGGGTGGTACAGATTTAAAATAATAGGATCATTTGATTATTGATCCGGGGGTAGTATGACTGAAAAACATGGTAATGCACGATTTTTTCTATGTAGTAATAATAATAACACTGGGCAACACGTATTTTATTGAATGATATCTGACACTTGATTCTAGGTAATTTGGGTGCGCTGAATACGAATTTCAACTCGGTTTGGCTCTATCAGGTCCTGATTCTTGTCGACAGCCTATGTGCCATTTTCCAGATTTTTCAAATTAGGACTAAAAAATTAAGTCATGTGTTAAATTTTTTTTTCAAGTTTCATGAATACAAGCAGTTCAAACTACAGTAAAATTACATTATATCGATAGAAATGACAAAATAAAAAAACAAACAGATATGAAGCTTTCACTGTGGCAAAAATTTTCTTTTGTAAGACTTTCTAGCGTATTTGCTTGTTGATGGCAGGTCTCTTTTCAAGCACCAGCAGTAATCAGCCATCATGTGGGAATCCCAGCGGCCTTGGTACCGTTCCTCCATAATTTTGATATCTTGGTGGAATCTCTCCCCTTGTTCGTCACTTACATCACCTAAATTACTTGGAAATTGGTCAAGATGGCTATTCAAAAAATGCATTTTTATGCTCATATTGCAACCTAACTCTTTGTAGTCCCTTAAAAGTTTTTTTACGATTTCTTCGTAGTTATCTGCCCTATAATTGCCTAAAAAGTTTTCTATCAAGTCCACGAATGAGAACCAGCCATTTTTTTCGCGTTCATTCATGACATTAGGAAAATTGCTGTCTTTAATCATTGTTCTTATTTGTGGACCGTCGAAAATTCCCGCCTTGATTTTTTCATAACTTAAACTTGGAAATTTTGAAGTTATGTATTTGAAACACTCGCCGTTCGTATCTAAAGCTTTTACATATTGTTTAATGAGGCCTAGTTTTATATGCAGAGGAGGAAATATGATTTTATCTCTGCTCACTAAAGGTGGATTAATTACGTTTTTTTCCCCGACAGTAAGTGGTGTTCGTGCTGGCCAGATTTGTTTGAAATAATGTTCTTCCTTGGCTCTGCTGTCCCATAAGCAAAGGAAGCAGGGATATTTAGTATACCCTCCTTGTTGTCCTAGCAGAAAATTAACCATTTTTAAGTCAACACATATGATCCACTCGTGCTCCCTATATTTGATAAGATTTAAAACCTTTTCTATATGTTCATACATTTCTTTTAATTTTGTTGAGTGCCCAATCGGTATCGAGCCGTATAGATTGCCATTATGCAACAACACAAACTTAAGACTTCTTTTCGAACTGTCTAAAAACAAGCGTCAATCATTTGCATCGTAAGACTCAACCCCCATCTTCTTTAACATACCAACTATGTCGCAGCAATATACTAAACTATCCTCTGTTCTAAAATATTTAACAAGTTCTTCTTCTCTTTTTCTGTAAAATGAAATGTATGTGTTTGAAGTAAGCAAGTTTTTCTCTTTAAGTCTTGAAGCTAAAATTTCCGCAGCCTTTTTTGGCAAATTTAGATCCCTTACAAGATCATTCAACTCGGCCTGGTTAAACTTTTGCGGATCGTTTTGACTTTCAAATACGCTGGGGTCAAAATCGGTGTCTGACTCCTCAAAGTGCATAACAATATTTTCAGGAACATCTTCAACTAATTCTTGAGTTGGCAGACCCTTAAATTTTGGAATGGGGATCTCATTTGAATGTAGCACAGGTCGTATCGCGGTGTCGAAATTTGGGTACTCGATACAATGTTTATTTTTCTTAGTGAAGCCCGAAGTCTTGACAAAGCAAAGGTAGCAATCGGTCTCGTGGTTAGTAGGCTCTCGCCACACCTGATATGGAAAAAAAATTGTAAAGCGTTAACAAAAGCGACGAGAGACTTGTTTTTATGAATTTTATCAAAAGTTATCACCCAAACATTTAACATTTCTATGTGTTTCAACCTTATGCAATATTTGAGATTCTTATAAACATTTTCTGTAAATTTTTGTTTATGTACCTAAGTTACAATTACATTTAGGTAAGTTACAGTATACTAGTGATTAAATTACGTAGTTTTATGAAATCATAAACTTACCATCGGAACTCCAAAAGGTATTTTTGAATCCGAACCCTTCGTCCAATGTCGCAGTCTTTCAATGCATATAGTGCAGGCTTTATGTGGAGCCCACGATTTATCTTGGTCCCCCAGTTTTATGCCAAAATAAGCTAAGTAAGCTCTTTTTACGAAGTCAGTTATATTTGCTCGTTGATGTGGAAGTGTAAAATTTCCACATATATAACAGAAGGAATCAGGGTTGTTTTTGCATTTGAACTTTCTAGTGCTTGATGACATATTGCTTGATTGTTCTGCCAATTTGTAAAGGTATTTAAAGCCCTTAATTCATATAAATTTAAGAAAATCTGAAATATAAACACAAAAATTAGTTTAAATAGGTACTTATTATGAAATAGGTACTTACAATCTATGAAATTAAACTAGAAACACGGATGAGTAGGTACAATATAAATTACGTCTAATTAAATCAACTATATTAAATCACGATGACAAAATTACTCAGTAAATCATATGCCAATTCAAAATTATGTTAATGCCCAAACTTAATTAACTAACTCAACTGACTGACTGACTGACTGACTGATTGAATTGACTGATTAACTCTGGAAACGAGTCGCTTTTATATATTTTAGTTGTCCCTCTAGAATACTCTACAGAGAACAGGAACGCTCGAGAAAATTTTAGAATTCTATGATATTTTTAGCTTAATTTACTAATATTAAAATGGGTTAAAAATGACAAAATTAAAAATATTTTTAGGGTGTTACATATAAAAATATACATAATACAACAATACCATAACAATAGGTACAAATACCTAGATAAAAACCTAGTTGCATAATGTGTAACTGCAAAAAGACTTAGCGAGTATTGAGAAAAAAACCTTTTTATGAATACGACGAAAGAGGAGGGGTGTTGAGCAAAATCAGGACCTGATAGAGCAAAACCGAGTAAAAATTCGTGCTCAGCGCACCCAAATTACCTAGAACTAACTGTCAAATCTAATTCATCAGACAAAAATTTGAAATTTGTTCCCCAGTGTATTAATTAACTCTTTTTCGCCGAATTGGAAAGCTTTTCACCCGACCTTAGACCTACAGTTTTAACGTGGATTCAGAAATACATCTCGTCAGGGAATGATTGCTCACTATTTCATCGAGATAATTAAAGCTCATATACAGGACCTGCATTGCCTATAAGATCTGTGGCGCGTGCAGCCTTCAGAAGATGTGAACAGCTGTTCTGTGGATCAGTTCAAGAAATACATCTCGTCAGGGAATCGTTGCTCACTCTTCCACATTTCAACATAACAGGATCATTTGATCTAGGGGGTAGCATGGCTGCAAAACATGCTAATGCACGATTTTTCTCTTTAGTAATAATAATAATAACAAATAGCTCTTTCCCGAATTGTAACAACGGTTAAGGTTTTCACTCCGCCTTAGACCCACAGTTTAACGTGGAAACCGAATGCTCTTTTCTTTTTTAAAAATATAATTAAAGGAATGGATATATTTATAATTTCTTTATTATAAACTGTGGAACATGCAGTCTTCAGAAGATGTGAACATCTGCTCTGTGGATCAGTTCAAGAAATACATCTCGTCAGGGAGTCGTTGCTCTTCATAATTTCAACTTAACAGGAACATTTGATTATTGAACCGGATTTAAAATAACAGGATAATTTGATCCGGGGGATAGTATGGCTGCAAAACATGCTAATGCACGATTTTTCTCTGTAGTAATAATAATAACTAGCTCTTCCCCGAATTGTAACAACGGTTAAGGTTTTCACTCCGCCTTAGACCCACAGTTTAACGTGGAAACCGAACGCTCTTTTCATTTTTAAAAATATAATTAAAGGAATGGATATATTTATAATTTCTTTATTATAAAATGTGGAACATGCAGTCTTCAGAAGATTTGAACATCTGCTCTGTGGATCAGTTCAAGAAATACATCTCGTCAGGGAGTCGTTGCTCACTCTTCCACATCATAATTTCAACATAACAGGAACATTTGATTATTGAACAGATTTAAAATAACAGGATCATTTGATTATTGATCCGGGGGTAGCATGTCTGCAAAACATGGTAATGCACGATTTTTTCTATGTAGTAAATATATAGAAAACAAATATACATTTTGAATGATCAATTAAAAATAATAATAGTTTAAGAAATATGAACGAGGAATATGCATATAATCAAAAAATATATCCGTCAATATAACAGTACAGGAGAAATATATATATATATATATATATATATATATATATATATATATATACCCAATTATGGAGATATATAGAAAATAAATATACATTGGAATGATCAAAACTAAGAAATAATATAACCATCAACATAGCAGAAATATATACACACAAATAAATAAATAAATACATACACTTTATCTTCTACCGCGCAAAGTAAGAAATCGTATAGCCATCAATATATCAGAAATACACACACACACACACACACACACACACACACACACACACACACACAAATATGTTAAATATATAAATACATTTCACTTTTTTCAAAATACTGAACTCGCACTTAACCGAGTCTACAATTACATCATTATTGCTCTGCATTACGCAGTATACGCGGTTTAATAATATTTCACCGCTTAAAGTATAGGGAAACCTGTACTCGATATGAAGGGCTTTCATATCGTTCAGTACTATTTTTGTTCCCACTTTACAACCGGTTGGTAAGTTATTTTTAAATACGTCTAGAATACAATTAAGAGCAAGCACAAAGAGTTCATTAGCCACATTATTAAACACAAGTTTATAAACACGCCTTTCCAATCGAGGGTTTATTTCTACCGACCCGAGCTTTTCAATCGTGAACTCATCTTCACTCAACATAGCGGCAATTGAAATAATCTTCTAAATCGTTACGACAAATGCTCGTTATATAAATCTCGGTTTTAATGTTTTAACACTCCCTGAATGCGCGCCAGACAGTTCCCGTCAGGGTAAATTTCATGAACTAGGCACATTTTATAACGGTTTTATTGTTTTACCACTCACCATTTCCACAAACTAAACGTCTTCACACTCCGGTGCACTATTTGAGAGAAACATATAACCATATTTTACCTTTTTATTTGACAGACGATACTCGTCTCTATATATATTTCTCCTGTACTGTTATATTGACGGAT
>JAJOZX010000271.1:180000-375000 GCA_023014485.1 Bathynomus jamesi | reverse complement strand
TTTGGGAGTCCACTAAAGCGGTAAAACTTTGTAATAAAATTTTTATTCTCATTTTACTTATAAAATACATCATAAGATTTAAAAAATATAGGAAATGCCTCCATTAAAAAACCATGAAAATAAAAAAGGATTTTGAATTTCGAAACAGAACTTAAATCCTAAGTTATAAAAGAAATCAAATTAACATTTTACTCTTTTGGAATTCCTATTAAAAAAAATTGTTGACTGTGTTTCCCTTCTGTTTCAACAATTTTCTTCAATCTTGGACGAAATTCATCATTGGTTCGATCGATCTGCTCCTGTGGTATCTCTTCCCACTTCCCCACAAGAAGCTGACGCAAGTGATCAACATTTCTCACCCTGCTCCCGTAAACTCTCTGTGCCAAATTTTCCCAGATTCCATAGTCAACAGGGTTCAAGTCAGGACTGTTAGGTGGCCAATTTTGGGGTTCAAGCAATTCTGGGACATTATTTTTTAAGTATTCCACAGTTGCTATTGCTGTATGGGACGTTGCTCCGTCTTGCTGAAAAAGATAATAACCACCATTGGCCAGATTTTGCATTTGGGGAAGCATGTTTCGCAGCAAAGTATTTCGATAATACTCGGCATTGACTTTTACACCAGGCTCAACAAAATGAATGGATGTTTTTCCTAACTTTGATATGCCAATTGACACCATGATACTAGCTGAGAAATGACTTCTGGTTGCAAAAAGTCTGCTACCAGGTATTTCATTCTTACATTGGACGTGCGAGTATACTCTGTCATTTTGACTGTTCCGAGGTGGCTCCACAGTGAATCTCTTTTCATCAGTGAAAAAAGCCTTTGAAAGTTTATCACATGTTACTCGCCGTAAGATTTGTTTTGATCTTTGAACTCGTTTCTGCTCATCAGTTTGAGTAATCTTTTGCCCGTGCCCTCTTTTGAAAGGTTTTAGTTGAAGATCTTGTTTAATTATGCGTCTCACACTAGTTTCTGATAATTGTAACTCTTTTGATACGCGAGCTGGTGTCATATTGGTTCCTAGCTGGTTTTCCTGACTTAATACACGTTCTTCGACGTCGTCAATATTGTCTCGTATGCGAACAGTTTTTGGTCATCCACTTCCCTCTCTTCTTTTGATATCCCCAGTTTCGTCAATTTCCTTTAGAAGCTTTCCCAAACCACCAAGAGTCCATCCTTTGTTGTGGAATTCGGAGAGTAGTTTCGTTCGTCCCTTTTCTAGTCTATAATGCTTAATTATAATCTTATCTTCCTCTGAAAATGGCATATTCACTATATTTTATAATCCTGCAAAAAAATCGTATATTAGAATTTACAAAAGTGAAAATGGAAATAAAGGATTCTTGATTAGTTTGTCGAGCGTTAGTTGTAGTATTATTAGAGAAATATTTAATAAATCGTTATTTTTGGTAGCTTCGAACTTAAATTTGGTTTACAGGTAGATGTTTTATGTATCTTTTACGTGTATAAATTTCATATTAATTGTTTGAAAAATGTTGATTCCATGAATGTTTTTAGAGGGAACCCTTTTTTTTGGCAGACGGTGTATGTATATACACAACGACGTAGCCAGAAATTTCTAATGGAGGGTGCTACACATGAAATATTATTAAACAAATTTTCAATTATATATCTACAGTTCTACACTATGGTAATGAATGCACTCATTTTAAATCAGCATATGGATTAAAAGAAAAAGACTACATATGTGTATGTTGGACAAATAATATTTTATTCTGTATTGATCTGTATTTATTAAAAGCACGCAAAACCAATGATGATACGTACATATACGTTTACATCTTAGATGCAACACAGGAATCCAGATTTGTAAATCGAAATTTGTAAGCGAAATTTGTAAGCGAAAAAACTGTAAACGTTCAAACAGTATATATATATATATATATATAAACACCCAGGAATGTCTGTCAGTCTGTCACGCTCGAAAAGAGAAGAAGATTCTTGATATATATGGGCGATATTTGTATTTTAATGCATTAGAAAAAGGCGTAATGAATTCTACTTTTAATTATAATTTTAAAAAGTGTAAAAAATATTTGCTTTTGCGTTCAGCTTTGAGCCGAAATTTAATCTGCGGCTAAGTTCAAAAATTTACCAAATGAGTTCTTTTTATGCACTTTCATATCGGTGCTGCAACCATTACAGAATAAACATTGTATCAAGATTTGTGAAGCTTAAGATTTTTATGGCTGCATTCTTTTCTATAGTTTTATTGACTGAACAATTGACTCCCCGGTAACTGAGGGGGCCTGCGGCTCCCCAATTACTGAGGCCAAAGGCCCCAGCACCACGGGCGTAGCTAAATGGGCCCGTAGGGCCCACTTTAGCTAGTATCTTATAGAGTACAATAACTCCAAGCAGAAACTGAACCCACGTGTTTCTCCTTTTTTTGTTAAGTGAAATAGTATATCTTCTACGCTGACATGAACATCTCGGTGGATGTTGAGTAATGTTTTGCCCTTAAAAGGGCTAACACAATGTTTCCAACGTTAACTAAGTAGTTTCTGCTACACTTTGTACTTATACGCTGTATGCAAACTAGCGTCTTCAAAGTTCACCCTGTAAATATCACGCGCAAAACATGTACATACAAACTATGTGCACCTTTGGATTTATGTCGCTTCGTCTCGTTTCTAATTAAGTCATTCAAATTTAATTTTAAAAGTAATTGAGCGTTATCGTAATGGACTGCGAATAAATGTTTGCCATTATTTTGTTATACTTCTAGGGTCTTTTGGGGGGGGGGGGGTTCTAACCCCCAAAACCCCCATGGCTACGCCAATATATATATATATATATATATATATATATACCCCTCGGTGGTGTAGTGGTTAGTGTCGCTGATTATGAATCCATCGGCACCGGGACCGAGAGCCGGTGATGGCAGCCTGCGCGCAGCAAAACCCAGCTGTTCATCCTTCCACACAAAAAAGAAAGTGGTTGGTAGATAAATGGGTACCCTGGATAGCCTAGTGATTAAGACGCTGGGTTGCTGGTGGGGCGTGGTTCGGATTCCACGTTAAACTGTAGGTCTAAGGTGGAGTGAAAAGCTTGACCTTCGTCAGAATGAACAATTCGGGCGGAAGGTAACCAAAGGTTACCAAAGATATATATATATACAGGGTGTTCTAAAATTAACTCGTAAACTTTTATATGAACGCAATATCTCAACAAAACTTATGCGATATTTAACAATTTTATTTCAAATACAGAAACAATAAGAAAAACAACAATAATTGTTTATTTTAGATGTTCAAAGTGTCTTCCTTCAACTTCAACACATTGTTCACAACGTCCCACTACTGATCGACACACATATAAAAGTTTACTTGGTAATTTTAGAACACCCTGTATAATTTTTGAGTTTTTCAAGGTTTTATTTGTCAGAGGCAGGAAAAAACAAAGTTTATTTTAAATAATTCCAAACATTGAGTTTTTTTTACTTGAAAACATTACTGAATATTATTATTAGTATGGGATCACCTGAAGATCAGGGCCCCCAGCCTTCGTTAGTTAGCTTTATAAGGCTAACTAACGAAAATATCACGACTTAACCTAACCAATTGTTAGGTCAACTGCACGCACTTGACGATTGGTTAAGTCGTGATATTTTCGTTATTTAGCCTTATAAGACTAACTAACGAAGGCTGGGGGTCCTGATCTTCAGGTGATCCTTAGTATGATATAAGCAATATCAGTAATATCAATAATACTAATGTTATAACATGGGTTAAATTAACACGGTCATATATCTTAAAACTGCATATTACAAATTCTAGTCTAGCTTAGTTTTATCTACTTTTTACTAATACACAACTTGCTGCTACTTACAAAAAATATTTAAAAGTATTTTTTGAAATTAACCTTTTTAAAAGTATTTTTTTAAAGTAACTTTTTTAAAAGTTTTTTTTTAAAAAGTAACTTTTACTTTTTAAAAGTAACTTTTTAAATAACTTACTTTTTAAAAGTAACTTTTTAAGTACCTTTTACTTTTTAAAAGTAACTTTTTAAGTAACACTTTTTAAAAGTAACTTTTTAAGTAACTTTTTAAAATATTTTTAAAAAGTAACTTTTAAAAAGTAACAATTTTTAAAGTAACTTTTCAAAAGTAACTTTTTTAAAGTAATTTTTTTAAAAGTAACCTTTTTAAAGTAACTCTTTTTAAGGCTACTTTTTAAAGTTACTCTTTCTTTTAAAAGCAAATTTTTAAAGTAACTTTTTTAAAAGTAACATTTTTTAATACAAAAATATATTTAAAAGTAATAGGCCTACGAGTACATATTAATGACTGTTTATTCTTGTTATTTTAATTATATACAGTGTATATTTTTTCCTTAGATAATTTAGTTTTTGGTTAAATTAGGTCAGGTTAGGTCAGGTATGTAGTGGTAGTATTACTTACACTAAATACTAGTAAAGGTTACTCAATTAAAGAATCACCTGAAGATCAGGGCCCCCAGCCTCAATTACCAAATGATATCTTCGTTAAAACTAACGAAAATATCACGACTTAACCTAACCAATCGTCAAGGGCGTACAGTTGACCTAACCGGGTATTGAATTTAATTTATTATTATATTTGGTAATGTAAAGCAAAAAACAAGAATACATGGGGGGGGGGCATGATCTTCAGGTGATTCCAATTAAATTTCGCGGCACCAATTCGGCTGCATCACGACGACGAAACGTAAAGTACGTACGATACACTAATTACACTTCAGCGGCTACTATCGGTTCCACTACAACACAACCTAAACGACATTCAGCGGCGTGTGATATGAGCTTTAGTTTCTGACATGAAGTTGCTGACATGTGTGTTGCTGCTTCTTTCATAGCTATGCTATTGTGATTCTTTATCCTAGAAGTTTAAATTGATCAATACTGAACTCCATATTATTTCTTTCAACCCACTTAATCGTGTGTTTACATCATTCTGTAATTTATTCGTCCTCTTTGTAACTTATTACCGTGCACACTTTTGTCATCTGCAGAGGATGACACTATACTGTCTTTTATATCCCTCTCTATACCTGCAGTCATTATGAAAAGTAGTAAGGAGCTAATACTGTTCCTTGTGGTATAAGGTTAATGACTGGTGAATAGCTGGATTTAGTTCCAGAAACCACGTTTACCCGTGATACCTTTTTCACTAGGTTTGTGGGCAAGTATTCTATGGTCACATTTGTCAAATTCATTAGCGAAGTCTGTATATATATATATATATATATATATATATATATATTACGTCTATGTTTCCCTCTGCCACAGAACTTCTAAAATTCTCTCTTGAAGTTCTAAAACTTACGACAAGCATGATCTTCTCGCCCTCAATCCGTGCTGTTATACACGAATCCCTTCCTTCCAAGTAGGACCCAATTTTATTTCTAACTGTTTTTCCGAAGCATTTTATAAATCACTGGTTGGTAATTGGGGACCGTTTACCCCCTTTTATATAGGAGCAATGTTGGCTAATTCTTTACATTTCTTTAGAAGTATGGGATTCCACGAATCAGGTCCATGCATCGTGCTCAAATGTCTCGCATTCCAGACAGCGCATTAGTTATGTCTCTTTCCGAGAATTAATTTTCACGGAGTCTCTTTAAAGTCTGTATTAAATCCGTGGATGGCAGCTTCAAAGAGAAGCATTTGAATTTTCAGCTTTTGAGTGACTGATCATTGAATTAAATTATTCATTGAGTAAAATGCTTATTTCTTTTGGGTCGCTTTGTATAGTTTCCATCACTGGCTTTCAATGGTCCAATATTTGCACTGTTTTTCGTTTTCCTTCTTACGAAAGTATAAAAATATTTTAGATTATTCTTAACATTTTCTGCTGCATTATATTCTTCTTCGAAGTTATTCTCCCCTTCACTTAATTTCAATCCCAACTTCTTCCCATTTATTTAAGTATTTCACAGTTTGTTTTCTTTGGCTGAAAAATGTCCAACCCTTTCTTGTATTTCCATTGTATTTCTTTTAGTTTTAAATGTATTGTCTTCCAGTCAATTTCAATAGGAATATATCTTTTTCTTCTTACAAACAACTTTTATTCTTTCCCACGTAATTTAATTTTCACTTCTTTAGTTTAAGATCAGAAAATGCAGTTGGTCTGACGTTTACGCTTAATATCAAGTCGATGTTGTCGGCAGATCTAATACATTCTCCCTTCGTGAGTAAGTAAGGAAGTGCGTTCCTCTTTAAGTTTTAAAAACATTTGTGTTTGAATCTTCCTTCGATGTATACTGCCATAGGCGTACGGGTCGCCCGGGGGTCTGGGGGGGGCTGCAGCCCCCAGATTCGCAAGTTTCCGAATATTTTCGGGCAAATGCCTCGAAATTCGGGCAAAGTTCCAAAACAATGGCGGAAAAATTGGAGTTTATTAAATTTAGACTCAGATGTGCTAATTAAACCGAACATAATAAATTATGCAACAATTTTTTTGCTTGGCTGCAATGTCGCATAAACGTATCGCATTTAAACTTATAAAAACAAATTTGTTGCTTTATGTATTTCTTAAAAATTTTTGTTATGTAATTTAATTTTGGAGGTACTCATGACACCTGTAATAAGTTCATCCCAACACAACACTCGAAAAATTTACATTATCCGATATTACATTATCCGATGTTCATTGTTTCTAGAATATGCATGAAAAATAGATATATTTTATAATGATCTGTGAATATATGCTCATTACTGCAACAAAATCTTTCATTTCCTAGCCATGTTAAGTTCATTTGCGAAGCTGATTCAGGGTAGCTGACTTCCGTGCATGGACATCTCTCTTGATATCAAACGCAAATGCTGAATCAAATTGAAACCTGGTGATTGGCCACTCCAAAAACTTCCATTTCTTCTTCTTCTTCTTCAACCACGCATTGGTGGATCTGCTTATGTGTTTCGGATCATTTCGTGCTGCTGAATAAAATTGCCACACATGGAGAGCTGACGAACTAAAGGCATGATATTTTCTTCCAAGATTTCTCGCTATTTGGTCGAATTCATGTGTTCGGTGATTTCCATCAATTTGCCAGTCCCAGAAGCACTGAATGGTGGGCATGGTGTTTTTTTCAGACTCCCTCCAAACATACAATTGATCATTGTGGCCAAAGAGCTCAATCTTGATCCACAGTACCGTCTTCCAGTACAGTTGGGAATCTTTCGTGGTCGTCCATTACAAGGGTGCGGTTTGGTGATTCCAAGGCGCTTTCTCTTAAGAATGTCGTTTCAAACTGAGGTTAAAGGTACTGCAAGTTGTTCACCAATCTTCCTAACAGACTTTCCATCACTATGCAAAGCAATAATTCTATCTTTAAGATCCTGAGAGAGCTTTTTGCCTTTGCTTATGGTGGACTGATGATCGAACAGTATTCAACATTCCCTTTATGTACTCGGATGAACGTAAACTCAGGAAATATTTATAAGTTGAAATTATTTCTAGTGTCAAATTTTCTATAATGTTCCGCTGCTTCACCACTCTACAATAGATGCTAATGCTGTACTTAAACTTCTTCATAAGGGAATATGTAAATATTGATAGACAACGTTAAGAGACTGTTAACTATATCAAAAACTAAATTGGTATAACGTGCCATATTCCATGTTTATTAAATGAATAACAAACAGATAAATTTCATAAGGATTTTAAATGAACAAACATGATAATATACTCCTATACTTAAACCTTTCCTCAACTATATATACTTATCTTCAGTTGTTGGGGTTAATACATTCATTGCGCTTGTTGGAAGTGTTGCAGGTGCGGTGTTTGAGTCCATCGTTGACGCATATTTTGTTGTTATGACTGGTTTTGATGTTGTGGAAGATGCAAGTACAATGCGATTTGTAATTGTGGGCATTTAGAGGCGTATTCTGCCCTTTTCTTATATCAAATGTGTTTGTTCTTTTAATTGTCTTAGTTTTATTAAAAGTTTTTTCCCCTCATAATGCATTGCTTCTTTCTTTTCATAAATGCGACTTGCCAATGCCGCAGCCTGATAATCTCGTCTTTACATCCTTTTCACGTGAAATTATGGACACTAAAATTCTTAATTGTTTCCTTTTTGTGACGAAGAAATAGCACTTCTTTGGGAGTGTAGGACAAAAGCCCCCTAGGACGAAAGCCCCCTAGGAAAAATAATAATAAGAATTTTTTTTAATCGTTATTTTTATTCTTTATTATTTACAGTTTGTTTATAGTTTAGTTTATGTTTATAGTTTATGTATTTTGGCTCTCGTCATTTTCGTTTAAACTAACAAAAATATCACAACTTAACCTAACCAATCATCAAGGGCGTACAGTTGACCTAACCGGGCATTCACTTGACCTAACTGGGATTCAGTTGACCTAACTGGGCATTCAGTTGACCTAACTGGGCATTCAATTAACATAACAGGTTAATACTGGTTATTTCACCTAAATATCTTCTGATCTTTTCAGATTAGATGTGACACCTGACTTGCCCTACCCAGCAATTTGTCCAGGGGGCTTTTGTCCTAGGAGGCTTTTGTCCGGACTCCGGACCCGCTTCTTCGAGTGGTAATATTTTCAGCTTTTTCCGCATTAGCAAAAATCCGTTTTCAATTATACTGAAACACTTTTCGTGATAATAATACTCGGAGAGATTTTTTTGAAAAGGGGAGGGGTAATATACGAAATCTACAGGGGCTTAAACCCCAAAATTTTTTGAATAATTCACAAATAAATATTTCTTTACGATAAAAGGACCTTTTCCAGTTTGTGTACCGTTTTTCATATAATTTATTTTTGAGAATATTTTTGTTAAAACTAACGAAAATATCACGACTTAACCTAACCAATTATCAAGAGCGTACAGTTGATCTATTATTAATTATAACATTGTTTGTTTCTGGAATAGTATTTACTATTTACTAATAGATCAACGATAATTGGTTAGGTTAAGTCGTGATATTTTCGTTAGTTTTAACAAAAATATTCTCAAAAATAAATTATATGAAAAACGGTACACAAACTGGAAAAGGTCCCGATAAAATAAAAATAGCTGTCATTAATATTTTCTGATCTTTAAAATTACACATTTTTAAATAAAAATATTTAGTTTGTTTATTAAAAATTAATAATTTATTGGATCACCTGAAGATCAGGGCCCCCAGCCTTCTTAGTTAGCTTTATAAGGCTAACTAACGAAAATATCACGACTAACCTAACCAATCGTTAGGTCAACTGTACGCCCTTGACGATTGGTTAGGTTAGGTCATGGTAGTTTCGTTAGTTAGCCTTATAAGGCTAACTAAAGAAGGTAGGGGGCCCTGATCTTCAGGTGATCCCATTTTTTTAATGTTAATTACTTAAAACTTTAATACACAACTAATTTCAACCACTTCGAACAAATATTTAACCTTTTCAGTAACAGTGAGACTGTAATATCCTACCGGAAATAATATACAGTATACCGTACTAAAATGCAACTTTTTTAACATATATTTCTACCTGTTTATATAGGTTTAGTTTATCTGTCGGAAAATGAACCCAAGATGTGTGTAACTAGTTACTAGTTATGTACTAAGATATTTGGTTTTCACTAATAACTTTTATACTTTTTGGTTTAGAGGAAAAAATATTCGTGACCGGAAGGAGTAATAAAAGCAGTCTTAAATTTTAAAAAATAATTTGGATCACGTGAAGATCAGGGCCCCCAGCCTCAATTACCAAATGATATCTTCGTTAAAACTAACGAAAATATCACGACTTAACCTAACCAATCGTCAAGGGCGTACAGTTGACCTAACGACTGGTTAGGTTAGGTCGTAATATTTTCGTTAGTTAGCCTTATAAGACTAACTAACGAAGGCTGGGGGCCCTGATCTTCAGGTGATCCAAACTTTATTTTTATATTAGCATGTTTTTATTCACTACTTTAATTTATCAGTTATACGTTCAATTTCGCACATTATACATGTACAAAAATACAGAAATTTCGGTGCTACTGTAGTATGCGGTCTACCGACGATTGGTTAGGTTTAGTCATGATATTTTCGTTAAAACTAACGAAAATATCATGACTAAACCTAACCAATCGTTAAGGGCGATCGACAATGGGATGTAAACAAACAATTAATAAAGAAGATAAGAAGCTATAATTAAAAGGTAGACCGCCGAATCGTAGGTAGACCGCATACTACAGTAGCACCGAAATTTCTTACCCTTACCATATTCGAACCACACTACCTGAGATACCTATCACCAGTTTCGAAATAGGGCAATGTACTGGGGGGGGGGGGGGGAGCGGTTAGAATTTGACTCAGACTCACCGTGTCACTCGTGCTCATGTAGCCCTACAATATAGACTTGTAATTGATGATTTACCCATTACGAAGAAAGAAAGTAAGATCAACTGTAATGAGTAACTGTAGTAAGACCAACTGTAATAGAAAGTAAGACCAACTGTAATAGTTGTGAAAAGCAAGGATATTACTAAAAAAATTCAAAATATACTTCCAAATTACTGGGTGTCCCATTCGAAATGAAACAACTTTGAAACCTTATAAATTTTTATTGAATGATACAAATAATGTAATATTCACACAGTAAATAGTCAATGTCATATAGTTTCATATGATATATGTGAATTATAACATTTAGATACATTGTGCATAGCATAATGTTTCCTTTTGTTAAAATCTTCACATTTTATATGCTGAACAATTTGAAGCTTATATGGATAGAGCTGCAGCCGCTTGCGCACGACTCTATGCACAGTTGAACGAGGAATCTACAGTTCGACACTGGCACGACGGATGGACTTTCTCGGGCTACTACCAAAGGCGCCGCATATTCGTTCAACATCTTCCGATCTTGTTCGCCCTCCAGGTGAAAGGTTGTACGGAATCGCCGTTGCACCAGAGTAGGGGACTTCAACGCAGCCATCCATAACGCACATTTCGCCTTTTCTTGTGGGGCAAACATAATTCAATCTGAAACAAACAAAAAACATTATGACAAAAACGTATGCATATGGTGTAGTAACTGGCAAAGTTTCAACATTCTCACATTAATACTTTAAAAATTACAGAGTTTCAAAGTTGTTTCATTTCGAATGGGACACCCGGTATATTTATGTAAACCAAAAAAAAACAGCGTGTACAATCACATGATCGTGGAAATGATGAGATTTCAGATTAAACCTACTGTAATACATTCTGATAGTACAATGCATTATACCATAGCATAGGCCTATTAGAATTATGATAACTGGCATATACAATTATGTAGATAATAGAAAAACAGCAGTTGCTTTATATACTCGTATAATATATTTATACATAATATAATTTTATATAATATATTTATATATAAATAAATTATTTATATATATATATATATACAGGGTGGGCCGTAAGTTTCCATACATAGGAAAAATAAACATTTTTTTATGGACAACCATTTTTATTTATATAATATGCTCTACATGGTTGCCATTGTTTTGAAAACACATTTCAATACGTGTTCCCCACTGTTGATGAACACGCATTAGCACAGTTGACGTTATGCTTGTAATGGCGTTGGTGATACGTTCCTTTAGATGATTTATGTCTCGTATCTTTTCCTGATACACCATGGCCTTCAAGTGCCCCCAAAGATAGAAATCAAGGGGGGTGAGATCTGGGGATCTGGGAGGCCACTCCACAGGACCACGCCGACCAATCCAAGCATCCGGAAACTGCTGATCCAAATACCGACGCACGTGAAGACCATAATTTAAATTTTCCTATGTATGGAAACTTACGGCCCACCCTGTATATATATATATATATATATATATATATATATATATATATATATATAAATTATATAAATATATTTCCTCACTGGAAAGGAGAAAAGAAAGATACACCATTATTTACACTTGGAAAATAATGGAGAAACTAGTCCCTAATCTTTCTCTGAAACCTGTAACTCCTCAAACAACAGTGGAAAGTAGAAAAGGAAGACTGTGTCGTGTTCCCAAATTAAAGGCTAGACAGGGAACATCCTTAACCCTGAAAGAAAATAGTTTTGTTGTGAGAGGACCAAAACTGTTTAATCAGCTGCCCAAAGACCAAAGGAACACGAGGGGGGTTACAGTGGACATCTTCAAAAGAAGATTAGACGCCTGGCTCAGAACAATCCCCGTTAACCCGGGCGTACCTCACTACTTCACCAGGCCAACTTGAGAGGAGGGGCGACATCATCGCGCGGAACTTTTGAAAGGTTGAAAAGAAAGTTATAAATATAAATTGTTTCATATAAAATAAAACTTGTAAACTTTACAAATAGAAAATTAACACACTGCGTATAAATATTTACAGGGGTTTTTACAGGACCCACCCTGGGTCCCTTTGACAGCACATTTCTATGGGTTCCATGTAGATTTTGGGGGTCAAACCCCCTCTGACCCCCTCTGATTTCGAACACTGCCAATCACGCAAGGTCCACAATACTCTTCTCATTACGCCACTTGGAACCATGACTGTTCTTGACAAATTTGATATTCAGTTTTTTCTTTACGTCACTGTATTATTGAATAATTTTTTTAATGGGAAATTTTATATTAGCATTCAAAACCTTTATATTTAAAATAAAATTAAAAAAAAATACATACGTTTGAAAGTATAAAAATAATATTAAATTCTGTAAAAATAATATTGGATCACCTGAAGATCAGGGCCCCCAGCCTTCTCTAGTTAGCCTTATAAGGCTAACTAACGAAAATATCACAACTAACCTAACCAATCGTTAGGTCAACTGTACGCCCTTGACGATTGGTTAGGTCGTGATATTTTCGTTAATTAGCTTTATAAAGCTAACTAAAGAAGGCTGGGGGCCCTGATCTTCAGATGATCCATAATATTGTCTATGAAAAGTATTAATTAAAAAAAAAGTTCTCTATTAAAATAATGTTTAATTTTTAATATGTTTTGGAGCATGAAGAAATTTATATTTGCCCAAAAAATTTAAATTTTTTATTAAAAACTTTTATTTATTTAATTTTAAGTTTTCTCCCTTTGATATAATTCATTCCTGCGTTCCCTCATACTTTCATTCATTGCTTTCATTCATTCCCATGTTCCCTCATACTTTCCCTTTTTCCTCTTACTCTTTTTCATGCGCGTCTCTTTCGTTCTTATAACCTTGAAGCACCTCCCCTTTACTCAAAGAGATTTTTCTAATTTCTTTGACTAATTTTAGAGGGTTCGACTCTCTTCGTGATTTGTTTCAGATTTTATTCCTAATGCTATTTTCCTTTTTTCATTTGTGGTTTGTGCTATTCCATCTTCACTGTCCCTAAGCTCATTATGGCTGTTTTTCAAATTTATAGCAACATATATTCTCTCGCCTCAAAATATTACCTTTTTGCATTCAGTATTAGATGATTCCTCAACATCAGTTATATATTATTAATGTCAAATATACGATTTTAACCATTTGCAATCAGTTTTGAGCATCAGTAAAACCTAAAAGTAAATGCAAAAAACAGTTTCGATGCCCACTGGCATCCTCTTCGGATAGATACAGAAAAACGAATGAACCAAAAACAAGAGGGAAAACAGTCCAGGGACCATTAAGAAATTCGCACCTAGGTCAGATCCCGTTCTTCCGACAGGGGAAGGGCATTTTTATTAAAGGGACCCGCTTATAAGTACATTCGCACAAATTTAAAACTATCTGCTTGTTCTATACGTACAGATTCTATTGTTTTTTTACATAATTATTACATTTATTATTAAATTTATTACATTTAATATTGCATTATTATATTGTTGTTTTATTATACAGAAATTGTAAACCGGAAAACGAATGAAAAAGGCGAGAAGGAAACAATCCAGAGACCATTAAGGAATTCGCACCTAGGCTAGATCCCGTTCCCACGACCCCAGAAGGGCATTTTTTTTATTAAAGGGCCCCGCTTATAAGTACCTTCGCACAAATTAAAACTATCTTCTTGTTCTATACATACAGATTCTATTATTTTGAATAATTACTGCATTTATTATTGCATTTACGTTTTTTAACATTTATTATTATTACCTTTACACTAATTATTACATTTATTTTATTACCTTCATTATTACATTTATTGCATTTATATTTATTTCCACATTTATTACTTCCATTATTACATTTACATTTACGTTTATTATTCCATTTACATTTTACCGGGAAAAAAAAAACCGAATGAACCAAAAGCGAGTAAGGATACAATCCAGAGACCGTTAAGAAATTCACACTTAGGTTAGAACCCGTTCACCCGACGCCGTAAGGGATTTTTTGACCAAGAATCTCATTAAAGGGTCCAACTTATATACCTTCGTACAAATTAAAATTATCTTCTTGTTCTATACATACACATTCTATTATTTTTCTTTTGGCATAATTATTACATTTATAAAGTACCTTACTTGATTCCCAGTCTATAGCATGATTATTTTGGCTGGCGTGGTAAAAAATGGCATTATTAGTATTACAAATTCTGAAGGCATATTTGTGTTCTTTAATACAGGTTTCAATATTTCTTCCAGTTTCTCCTACGTATACTAAATCACACCTTTTACAGGGAATACTCTAGACACAGGCTTGTTCCTATTTTGCAATGTTATTCCTAACCAATTTACTTTTCACGGTAGACGAATATTTGAACGCCAAAGCAAACTTAAAATTTTTCGTCACCGGTTTTACCCTTTCTAAGCCGGCAATATAAAGCAAACCCACATATTGTTTTTGGTTAACTGAAGGTTCCCGAGGGGCATAAAAAGGTTTTCTGGTTTTAAAATACGCCTTTCTGATAAACCACTCAGGATATTTTAAATCCTTAAAAATGTTCCAAATCTTTGAATATTCAGGGTCCAGAAAATTTTGGCTACAAATCCTGAGTGCTCTTAGAAACATGGAAGAAATAATTGAGCTTTTAACCCCTTCATCATGATATGAAAAATAATGAATGTACGAATTACAATGAGTAGGTTTTCTATAGACCGTGAAATTGGGCTTTCCGCTTTCGTTAATGACCAAAATATCTAGAAAAGGTAATTGCTTGTCGTTCTCCCATTCATATTTAAATTTAATAGAGGGAACAAGATTATTTAATGACTGAAAGAAAGTGTCAAAGTTGTTCCAGTGGTCATGCCAAAATGAGAAAATACATAATGAAACTAAATTAGACTCCTGGGACATATTGATTGCAACAATTCCGACTCATAATATTTCATGTATAATGTACACAGTATTGTGGTTAAAGGGGACCCATTTTCATACCAAAACGTTGCAAATAAAATTCTTCACCGAAGGAGAAGGTTATTGGTGACACAGAGTTTTTTTTATCAGTTCTAAAATTACAGGTGTGGGCATGCCTAGTTCTACGTTAAATGTTGGCAATTTTCTATCTAAAAAACTAAGTACATCATCAATGGGAACTTTCGTAAACAAGGACTCAACGTCAAAACTGATCATTCTTTCCCGCTTTAAATCTAAGGACATAACTTTGTTAATAAAGTCACAGGAATTAGTGATGTGCGAGCCTGAAAATTTACCAACTAATGGGGACAATTTATCTGCAAGAAATTTAGATAACCTGTAACTAAAGGAACCCCTGTGTGAAATAATGGGACGGAGTGGTATATTAATCTTATGGGTTTTGGGTAAGCCGGAAATGTGGGGGATTTTGGGGTTAATCTGTAAAAATCTTTTAGGGTCAATCGCCGGGACATCTTTTAATAAGTTTCTGATAGTTTTGTTGAATTCTGCAGAAAGACACTTTAGGAGGGACGATCTCACTTTGGTGTAAGTGAATTCATCACTAAGTAACGCTTCCATTTTTTGTTTATAATCACACTTGTCCAAAATAACCACAGTGTTACTTTTGTCCGCTTTAGTGACAAATATTGCTTCGTTCTTCCTGAGCTTGTCTAAAGCTAACCGGAATCTTTTGGGAATCGAGTCCATTGAGTTGAAATGTTCCAGAAACTTGCTCAGAATCAAACCATTTAAACACGGAATATCCCCTGGAATTAACTACGGAAGACAAAATCTAAAACAATGTTTTTATCGGGTTTAAGGGCAAAGGACAGCCCTAAATTAAGAACTTCCTTTTCGGATTTGGATAAGACATATGTCGATAAATTTAAAACGGAACCTTCCACCGCACACTTTGACCAAGCACTTTCATCACATAAATTGGTTAGCTTTCTGTTAAGTCGTTGTTCAGTGCGTCTAGTCTCCACATCGCATTTATAATCTGCAGGTTCAAACAGCGCCACAAGTAGTTCACACGACACATCCGATTTAAGGACGCGTAGACATTGCCGGCTTAGAAAGAGTAAAACCGTTGACGAAAGATTTTAAGTTTGCTTTGGCGTTCAAATATTCGTCTACCGTGAAAAGTAAATTGGTTAGGAATAACGTTGCAAAACAGGAACAAGCCTGTGTCTACAGCATTCCCTGTAAAAGTTGTGATTTAGTATACGTCGGAGAAACTGGAAGAAATATTGAAACCCGTATTAAAGAACACAAATATGCCTTCAGAATTTGTAATACTAATAATGCCATTTTTTATCATGCCAGCCAAAATAATCATGCTATAGACTGGGAATCAAGTAAGGTACTTTATAAATGTAATAATTATGTCAAAAGAAAAATAATAGAATCTGTATGTATAGAACAAGAAGATAATTTTAATTTGTGCGAAGGTACTTATAAGTTGGACCCTTTAATGAGATTCTTGGTCAAACAATCCCTTACGGCGTCGGGTGAACGGGTTCTAACCTAAGTGTGAATTTCTTAAAGGTCTCTGGATTGTTTCCTTACTCGTTTTTGGTTCATTCGGTTGTTTTTTTCCGGTAAAATGTAAATGGAATAATAAACGTAAATGTAAATGTAATAATGGAAGTAATAAATGTGGAAATAAATATAAATGCAATAAATGTAATAATAAAGGTAATAAAATAAATGTAATAATTAGTGTAAAGGTAATAATAATAAATGTTAGAAAACGTAAATGCAATAATAAATGCAGTAATTATGTCAAAATAATAGAATCTGTATGTATAGAACAAGAAGATAGTTTTAAATTTGTGCGAATGTACTTATAAGCGGGTCTCTTTAATAAAAATGCCCTTCCTCTGTCGGAAGAACGGGATCTAACCTAGGTACGAATTTCTTAATGGTCCCTGGACTGTTTTCCCTCTTGTTTTTGGTTCATTCGTTTTTCTGTATCCACCCGAAGAGGATGCCAGTGGGCATCGAAACTGTTGTGGAAATAAACTCTGTCTATTAGAGTGGGTTTTAATTATCAAAACCTAGAAGTGTTTATATATTTAATTTAGCCAAATCCAGTACATTAAATGGATCACCTGAATATCAGGGCTCCCAGCCTTCTTTAGTTAGCCTTGTAAGGCTAACTAACGAAAATATCACAACTCAACCTAACCAATCGTTAGGTCAACTGTACGCCCTTGACGACTGCTTAGGTTAAGTCGTGATATTTTCGTTAGTTAGCCTTTTAAGGCTAACTAACGAAGGCTGGGGGCTCTGATCTTCAGGTGATCCGGTTAAGTCGTGATATTTTCGTTAGTTGCCTTTATAAGGCTAACTAACGAAGGCTGGGGGCCCTGATCTTCAGTTGATCCCATTAAATTACTCACATCGACCCATATTCTTCGTTACGTCAACACGGAAAACAAATGATTTAACAAGAGTCAAAATCGGAGATAGTGTTCATACCGGAACTGCCGTCTTTTTTAAAACTACTTACCATATATAAAAACTATGTCTTTCACTTCATAAATACTATGTCTTTCACTTCATAAATGCTATGTCTTTCACTTCATAAAGACTATGTCTTTCACTTTTAGAATAGCTTTTCCTTCCACTGATCATCATCCGTACCGAATGTAAGAATATTTATTCATGTTTTAATTTCGAAACTTAATTACCGCAAATATTTTTCAAATTTAATATTATAACTTCAGAATATATTTTATTAAGTGATAATACAACTTTCTCATGCAGAACAAAACGCATTAAAACCTTACTGAGTAAAGAAACCCCAAAGAAAAGCTATTGATTAATGAAAAAAATCATGAGAGTTTTAACCAACATTATAAAGGTGATCCAGAGAAATGGGGCCCAAAAGAAACCCCTGTAACTCTTAAAGTATAAGTCCTTTTATAAAATCATACGCATCATTCGAAAGAGGATAGTTACAAGTTTGTACAGGATTGTATAGGTTTTGACAATACAAGACAAGATAAGATACGAAACAAAATAAAAGTGTTAGTTAAAACTAACCCTTCAAGATGATTGCATGGACTGTGGAACAGCTGCGTTTCATAACTGAGCAATATTATGAGCATGGAAGAAGTGTAGTTTCAGCTCAAAGATCTTTCAAGACAAATTTTCAGATGTCAAAATCACCTTCTAAGAGCTGAAACTACACTTCTTCCATGCTCATAATATTGCTCAGTTATGAAACGCAGCTGTTCCACAGTCCATGCAGTCATCTTGAAGGGTTAGTTTTAACTAACACTTTTATTTTGTTTTGTATCTTATCTTGTCTTGTATTGTCAAAACCTATACAATCCTGTACAAACTTGTAACTATCCTCTTTCGAATGATGCGTATGATTTTATAAAAGGACTTATACTTTAAGAGTTACAGGGGTTTCTTTTGGGTCCCATTTCTCTGGATCACCCTATAATCAGGATAATCTCTAGGAGCGCTCCATTTTTCAATATTAAACATACACTCATAAAATATATACCATTTGAAAGCTCACATGTAGTAATCCAAAAGTATCAATAGCAAATAAAAAGTAACTAGATTTAATTAATTGTTTGATGCGTGACGTCATTAACTACATTATAAAGGTTGGCTAAGTTATAAATCTTCAGTCTGTGTTGTAAGATGGTATTTTTGGTAATTGTTACGCTAACCTAACCTAACATGAATATGTTATTACATTATCATTTGTATAATTTAGGTCTCAGGGGTACGGAGGCAGAGCCCCCGTAAAGATCACGCGTCACAAATTGATCGGTATAGGGTTTTATATTTAAACCTAGTTACTTTTTATTTGCTATTGATACTTTTGGATTACTACATTTTTAGACCAGAAAAATGTGAGCTTTCAAATGATATGTTTTATGAGTGTATGTTTAATATTGAAAAATGGAGCGCTCCTAGAGATTTACCTATAATCAATATAATCAAAATTTTCTCACATATTTACTTTTAAAATAACATCCGTTTAAACCAGGGGTTCTTAACCTCTTTAAGCTGCGACCCAAATTCTGGTCGAGAGGATAGTTTGGCGATCCATACCTTCAAACAGTTCACTCGCAATAGATAATAAAATAAATAATTAATGGTAAAATGATTTGGGATAACATAAATAAATGATAAATTACAATTTAATGACCCAAGTTTGGGTCGCGATCCAGAGGTTAAGAACCCCTGGACTTTAAGCTAAATGAAATAACCCTAATTGTGTAAACCCAAGGTTCTCAAGTATCCTTATTTCTAAGAACAAATTTGTTCTTATTTCTTAATTTTAAATTTTTTATTTCATTTGTGTATCAGAATAAAAGGATCACCTGAAGCTCAGGGCCCCCATGTATTCTTGTTTTTTGCTTTACATTACCAAATATAATAATAAATTAAATTGAATGCCCGGTTAGGTCAACTGTACACCCTTGACGATTCATTAGGTTAAGTCATGATATTTTCGTTAGTTTTAACGAAGATATCATTTGGTAATTGAGGTTGGAGGCTCTGATTTTCAGGTGATCCGAATAAACGTTAACTATATATTATGGATATTCTTATTTTTGGGACGGAATTCTTATTTTTTTGGAGTTGAGGTTCTGAGTTTTATTTTTTAGATTTGAGAACCCTGTGTAAACCCCTTTACCTCGTGTAAATTATGTAAAAGGCTTGACAAGAGTTGTATTTCACTGCTAAGGGAGTTGTACCTCCCTTAATGTGTATACTAAATTTGGTACAAATTACCCTGGTAATTTAGAAGGCCCTTTCCCAGTCCATTCCAGGGAGGCTGAGAGTGGCGGGTGTGTTGTTAAAACCTTCCCTGGTTCTTCTTTACTGTGTATACTAAATTTGATGCAGAATGTGTATAAACGAAAATACATCATCATTGCCTAATATATATATATATATATATATATTAGTGGTGGACCGGATGTCAGTTTTTCAACATCTGCGGATGCGGATATTTAATTCCAATATCCGCGGATGCGGATGCGGATATTTAGTTAATCTATCAATATAATATAGAATTATGAATACAGGGCGTCCCAAAAAAATGTATACACACTTTAACAGCTGATAGCTCAATTGATGTTTCTTTCTTTCCAAGTTAAACCCATTAGAATTAATAATGGCAGTCAGACTAAGCTTTGAACAAAGGAAATTCATTCTAAAATGCTACTGGAAGTGTGAAAACGCAGTTGAAGTGCAAAGACAGTTTAGGAGGGAGTTTCAAACAGATCCACCAACGCGACTTACCATCACTCGAATTAGAGATAAGTTTGAAGCCGATGGAACTGTTCAGAATGTCCACAAGAAGCGTTCCGGAAGACCACGGACATCGACAAGCCCACAAAGCAAGAAAGAGTACTGGAAACGTATCACAAAGTCCAAGAAAATCTGTGCGGCAAGCGAGTCGTGAGGTAGGAATTTCAGAATCGTCTGTCCAACGCATTTTGAAGCGCTGTCAATGGAAAAGTTACATTCCAAGATTAGTCCATGCTATTAATGAAGATGATCCGGACCGAAGAGTGGAGTATTGCGAGTGGTACTTGGCACGATGTGGATGTGGATTGGACGAAGGGGTTTCGTAGAATACCCTCCGCGTTCACTAGACCTCGCACCACTAGACTTTTTTTTATGGGGATACTTAAAAGACAAAGTCTACGCTATAAAACCTGCAACAGTCGCTGAATTGAGAGCAGCCATTGAACGAGAATGCACACAAATACCAAACGAAATGTTTCGTGATGTTTGCGATTCTATTGCTTCGCGTTATCAGCAGTGCCTGGACCAGAACGGACGTCAGTTTGAAAACAGGCGTTGACAAAACAATTAAATAATGTCTGTAGATTCTATTACATTTTGAAAATGAAATGTATTTTAATAAACACTGCCTTTATAAGTATTTAAAGTGTGTATACATTTTTTTGGGACGCCCTGTATATGACATAATTTTTCAAATTTCGTGATATTACTATTATGGCAGGCAATGCATAAGAATTAAAATTAATATTAATGTTTTCATTATGATAAAAATAATAACTTTCTCAAGAGTTTCAGCCACAGAAAATTCAATGAAACAAGTTTCATTCAATTTTCTGTGTTATCAGGTACTTATATTTTGAGGTTTATATATTTGTTTGTTCATTAATAATTAATACTGTACATGAAATGTGCATGACTGGGCCTTATAAGCTACTTTATAAGCTAATTTAATTGTAAATTGCATAATTTATTAGAGGTAATATCCGCATAACATCCGCAGTCAGAAGTGCGGATGCGGATGCTAAAAATGATGCGGGTGCGGATATCCGGTCCACCACTAATATATATATGGAGAGAGAGAGAAAGAGAGAAGAAATTTCTTAACAACTTGGAGAAAAAGCTTTTGAAAGAAATCCCCCTGATTTGAAACTCTCCCTCTTTTCATTCGCATCCTTTCTGAGTTATATCTTTGAATTATCGTAAAGCAGGTAAAAGAAGAGAAAGTGATCCGTGTAGTCTTCATAACAGAAGAGAAAATACATTTGAGTAGTGTGTTGGCAAAAAGGTAGTGAGTTGCCATGGTAACGAGGGGAAAGGGAGGAGGGAAAAAAAGGTAAAAGAGCGGAAAAGGGAAAACAGCAAAGTTTTAATCACAGCTGTGTAAACAATGGGATTGGTAAGTATAAATTAATAAGAGGAAGTGGAATATAAAAAAATAAAAAATAAAAAGAAAGTATAAGCTTTTTCTGTATATATATATATATATATATATATATATATGTGTGTGTGTGTGTGTGATGGTATGGGTTGGGGGAATGATAAAGGGAATGGGGGATAAAATAAGGAGGATGGTGTGTATATATATATGGTGGTGAGGATATATATATGGAGGTAAGATAAAGGATTGGTGATAATAAAAATTAGAATATTTTTGTATACATATGTATGTGACGTCATCCTGATAAAAAAAGGAATAGCGGTATCATTTTAATACCAAAAAAATTCAACGTTAATAAATGCGAACAAACAAACAACAATTAATCCTAAACTGAAAAATAAATAAAAATAAATATGTACGTGACGTCATAATATAAACTATAGGGGCCACTGACAACATGATGTCACAATGATATAAATATTATTCTGGTATTATATATGGTATATAATATAAATATATGGGAAAGGAACAAAAATTTTAATCTCTCAAAAGGACGGGGGGGGGGGGGTTGATATGGGTGAAGGGGATGTGGGAGCCTGATAAGAGAAAAATAAAAATTGTTGGGGTGGATGTGGAATAATTATTCACGTGTGTGTGTATATATATATATATATATATATATATATATATATATATATATATATATATATGATGGCTAATGCTAAGATGATTGACCCAAGATGTATGACGCATGCGAGGTTACGGCACACCACCAGGAGGCTATGAAGACAATTCAGACGTTCAGCCTGCGTACACACACACACACACACACACACACACACACACATTTTTCACTGAGTATAGTATCCATACTAAATCAATTATTTCTATCTTGATAAGAGAGCTTACTATAGACGCATCCACGTAAACAGAAATGGATCGAATTGAGAATTTCCGCCCTTGAGTTCTACACTAATGTTTATTTACAGGAAATTTTTGGAGGCTAACGACACAAGGTCCTCACTCCCTTTTATGAGATGTATTTGAGGGCAAGGGGAGATCATAATATCCTAAACACCCCACCAGAGGTTTTCACTCTTACCAGCTGACATAACTGTGGGCAAGTCTGTACAGCCTAACCGGACAAGAAATCCAAATCAAGCACAACTCTTCATGTACTCATTCATACGCTGGACGAGGTCTATCATCATGTCCAAACGGGGATGTTACACACAAACACACACACACACACACACACACACACACACACACACACACATATCTCGTCGTGAATGCATTTGTGGGCATGGCTTAAACCATTCGGTATTCCTCGTTATTATTATTTCCCCGTTTGGAGGCTCTCACCAACTGAAATATCTGGTGAGATCTTAGATTCCACAATTTATTAAAATATTTGCCCAAAAGCTATCAACTTTAATTCAATTACATTTTATATTATTGGTAAAACATTCAGACAAATTAATCTGGTGGCTATTTTATTATTTTAACAGGAAGGTACGTAGTATATACAGTCCCGTAGCCAGGACTTCCCAAGTGGGGGTGTCGAAATTGTAGAAAGGCAGACCTTTTGGTACAACCACCTAGTCACTGCGGAGAGGTTTTAGAGTAGTTAAGTTAGAGTAGTTTAGAGTAGTTTAAAAAAATGTAAAAAAAATGGAAGTGTTTATTTACTAAATGATGTTATATATATTATAATATTACATCATAAGTTATAACTGTGGTTACAAAAGTGGACCTTTCCTGTCAATGGGGGAATCGTTCGACCCCGACCCCCTCCTAGCTACTTGCCTGATATAAAAAATCAATAAAATTTTAGAAACAGGTTTCTACCATAATCATTTCCTTAGATTCTTCATTCATTAAAATACTTGTCCAAAAGCTATCAACTTTAGTAGAACTACATTTTACATCATTGACAAAGACTAAGTTATTTAACCTCATATTAGCTACCCTATACAATAACCAACTTTTGTCTCATTAAAAGGCAAAATACTCAGACAGCTCAATCCATAAGAATAAATCAAAACTATGCAGGCCTCTCTAGGTTATTCCAGTTTAAAATAAGAATCAAACCAGCCCGAATGCCTACTGTATTGTATTCTATAATACAATAATTGTACAACCCCTCCTCCCCCAGCTATTTATAAGATTTCTCCTTGATTAAAAACTTCATGAAATTCTTTCTTAAAGTTAATCAAAAATATACAAAGGGGTTTCTTTGTCCTTAAGGTTTTAAATATTGTGATTTACCCCATCATATACCTAAAACGTTTTACTACAAATGTATTTAAATATGATTTCCTTCAATACACATACACACACACAATTACAGAAACTTTAAATGAATGCTATAAAAATATTCAAAAGTTCAAAGAAACTAAAAAAAAAACAGCAACAAAGTTAGTCAAGTCTTCTTCAGTAAATGCAATGCAAAAATATTCATTAAAAACGTCAACAATATTCGGAGCAGTTTCAAATTACACTGAGGAACAAATTTTAACTTTGTTTTTGTTTCTTGGACGTGAACAGGTCGGTCTTATAGGATTTTTTCCGCTGATTCCGAATATAGCCGTAGAATTTCTCTATCACCCAGGGTTACTGAGGAATTTGTATTTTAATATTTATTCAAAAAGTGTATAGAAGTTAGTAAAAATACTTCATAAAAATTATATTAGTGGCAGATTGGCATTTAAAATATTCTTCTTAAAACTTCTTTGTCACTGATTTTCTCTTGTAGTTTTCATTAGGAGCTACTCGCATCAATGTCCAGCAGTAATCAGCTAACATTGCCGGATCCCACCTCCCTTGGTAGCGTTTCTCCATAGTAGCTATATCTTGTGGAACCTTTCTCCATGCTCATCACTTACGTCGCCGAGGTTTTCAGGGAAGAAATCTAAATGGGAGTGCAAGAAATGGATTTTTAGTGACATATTACATCCCAATAACCTATATGCTTCAATCATGTCCTGCACTATTTTTTCATAGTTAGAGGCTTTGATGTTCCCTAGAAAATTTGTGACAACATTCTTCATGGCCTCCCATGCCACTTTTTCTTTTCCTCTCAAGGCATCATCAAACTTTTGATCTTTCATGAGCTCTCTGATTTGGGGACCAACAAAGATCCCTTCTTTTATCTTGCATCGCTAAGTCGTGAAAACCTTTTCTTCAAATATTTGAATGCCTCATCTTCCTTGTTCATTGCTTTGACAAAATTTTTCATGATGCCAAGTTTGATGTGAAGTGGAGGTAAGTATATTTTCTTGGGGTCAACTAAAGGTTCATGAGACACATTCTTCAGTCCTGGGATACATTTTTGAGAAGTGGCCAATCAGATCTTTTTGGCGAGTGCGGAACGCCGATATGCTTGTATCTTTTGCCAGCAAATTCCATTCACATAACCTGGAGCCCAATAATTCCGCTTTCTTTTTCGGAAGGTCCAAATCTCTCACGAGATCATTCAGCATAACCTGCGTTATCATACGTTGTTTATTTGATTCAGCTTGCTGAAAGTCTGTATCTTTAGTGTCATCAATTTCCATTGGTTCAACTTCAGACTCTTCATCCAGTGTCCATGACTTTGGGGGAGTTGGAATTGGGTTATCATCGTCATGTAGTACTGGTCTCATGGCATCAGATGCAAGATTTGGGTATTGAATTTTATGTTTATTTTTGGCAGAGAATCCTGAAACGTTAGTCATACAAAAATAGCAATCCGTTAGGTGATCCTTGGGCTCTCTCCAAATCATTGGTATGGCAAATGGCATAGATTTGCGGGTACCTTTAATCCAACCCCTAAGAGTGACGGCACAGGAAATGCATGAGATATGAGGTGCCCAGGATTTGTCTTGGTCGCCTACCTTACATCCAAAATAAAGTTCGTAAGCCTTCTTCACGAGTGGGGTCATCGTCTTACTCTGTGCCATTATGGTCAGTTCTCCACATACGTAGCAAAATGTATCTCTGGGATTAATACAGTTTCGATTCATGCTGACGGAAAATTATTGAAATCACGGAAAACTTTTGGAATGAAAAACCAATTTTTTCTACTATGAAAAATTTTAAAATTTGAGCAAAACTTGAAAAAAATTTCTTTCTTTTTATTAAAAATCTGTTTGTTTAAATAGCTATTTTTTTAATGCAAAAAATACTATTAAATATAGTTAACCTGGAAAAAAAAGAAAGTAAAATTAAATTAGTACACTTAATTTTAACTAATATTTTGGGAAAACTGAGTAAATGGAAATATTATTTTCTCGAAAACTATGGGTGATAGAAAAATTCTGAAACCATATTTGGAATCAGCATCAAATGTTCTATAAGAAACACAAAATAGTTTTCAAGAAACAAAAATGTTGTTCCCTAGTGATAATCCATCTTCATATTCGGATGGGTGACCCCCTACTATACTTTTTATATTGTATTTTATTTTTATATAAACGCTAATGAATTTCCTTGAGTACTTATTGCTATTTCTATCAAAATGCGAGATTTTTAATGTCTTTTGTTGGTTTAACCCTATACAGTGGTAACACTTATATTGATAAACTACGGGGACTGAAGCAGTGTGAGTATAATATATTTGTATTTCCTTCTTCTTTCAATATCTGGATAAAACCACCACAAAAAAAACATCTACAAGAAAGTAGGAGTCATTTTCTGAGTAGGAGGAAAGTGATACAAAAAATAACACTGAATAGGAGCGAACATAACTTTTAGCACACACATATATATTATGAAATATGCATATTTTTAAACCAAAATGTCTCTATGAATGAGATTTTCAACCTGTTTAGTGTAAACATTATGAATTAATAAATAAATTAAAAAATTTAGAGCCAATAAAATAATCAGTTTCTAATTTTATACAATGTTTTAGACATCAGCTTCTATTTTTATATAATGTTTCAGAGATCAACTTCTAATTTTATATGATTTAGAAGTCAGCTTCTAATTTTATATAATGTATCAGAGATCAACTTCTAATTTTATGTGATTTACAAATCAGCTTCTAATTTTATATAATGTTTCAGAGATCAACTTCTAATTTTATATGATTTAGAAGTCAGCTTCTAATTTTATATGATTTAGAAATCAGCTTCTAATTTTATAATGTTTCAGAGATCAACTTCTAATTTTATATAATGTTTTATAGACCTCTGCGAAATCCTAAAGATTTTTCTTGATCCCTCAAGACTTCTCCTTTAAAACAATCCTTCAGTTAAACAATTGTGATTGATTTATTTGTGATATCTCTAACGTTTCGCCTGTACGTTTCGGCTATTTTTTTAAATGATGATTAAGTAATATTTACAAATGAAACCTTACGGATGATATATTGCATAAAGCTGAAAATTATTGTTACATAAAAATTAATTTTTATTTTTGGGAAACACCACTCCGCATTCAATTCCATTTACAGCCCCAATTTTATTCGTGGTTAGCATCGCTGACTACGAATTCACCGGCCCAGGGTTCGATTCCCCGTGACCAGAATTGCACTGTATATGAATTTGGTGCTACTATAGCGTGATTCCTACCTCGATTCGGCAGTCTACCTTTTAATTATAGCTTCTTACCTTGTTTACTAATTGCTTGTTTACATTCCAATGTCCATCGCCCTTGACGATGGTTAGGTTTAGTCATGATATTTTTGTTAGTTTTAACGAAAATATTCGTGACTAAACCTAATCAATCGTAGGTAGACCACATACTATAGTAGCACCGAAACTATTTTTAAATAAATAAAATTGAATAATAAATAGCATTTATATTTATTATATTTTCATTTATACCTTGGATAGGAATCACACTCTACAGTACTGTAGTTTCGAACCAAAACGGGTAGGAATCACCCTATAGTATCGAAGTCACCGGTAGGAATCACGCTATAGTAGCACCATGAATTATATATATATAATATATATATATATATATATATATATATATATATTATATATATATGTAGTAAGAAGGCAATTATTAAGTTTTATACACTGTTGATGGATGAGGATGTTTACACCCTTATCCTTCAACAGTACGAAAG
This sequence comes from Bathynomus jamesi, assembly GCA_023014485.1. NCBI lineage: Eukaryota > Metazoa > Arthropoda > Malacostraca > Isopoda > Cirolanidae > Bathynomus > Bathynomus jamesi. Next base: position 346,988 of record JAJOZX010000271.1, on the reverse strand, counting down.
TTACCTTTGAAATCAGGACTTAAAGGATGTGTTGCAGTAAGAAAACCTCCATTAAGTAAAGGGAACTAAGCTAAAAGGCTAACATATGCAAAAGAACACAGAAATTGGGCTATAGAACAATGTTCAAAGGTGCTTTGGACAGACGAGTCAGTTTCAGTTATTTGGATGCAGTCAAAGACAGTTGGTGAGACGACGAACAACTGAAACCTATAAAGATCCTTGCTTGAAGCCAACAGGTAAGCATGGAGGAGATTCTTTTCAAGTCTGGGACTGCATCTCCTCAAGTGGTGTTGGAAAATTGCTGAAAATTGCTGGTTTATTGAATGCTACTCGGTACGAACAGACTTTGATCCACCATGCTATCCCTAGTGGTGCAAGACGTATTGGCCCAAACTTTATCTTACACTCTTACAGGAAGATAATGATGCAAAATACACAGCTGGAATAATTAAAACGTATTTGTAAACGAAAGAGTAAACTGGAATCCTTCAACGCATGGTATGGCCCCCTCAAAGCCCATTTCACTGAAGCTGTATGGAACTATTTGGATTAAAAAAAAGTAAAAAAGAATTCCAGCAACCTAAATGATCTGTGGAAGGTCTTGGAAGAAGCGTGAAACACCATACCACAAAAGTTAACAAAATTATTTGAAAGTGTCCCTAGACGAATTTCAGTGGTTTTAAAGAAAAATTGTGGATCCAATCGCCATTATTTATATCAGAATATATTCGGCATAAATGTGGTTATCTCAATTTGACTTTCATCATTAATTATATTTGTATTGCGTACAAAGTTTTAATTTCATGATATATATATATATATATATATATATATATATATATATATATATATATATATATATATATATATATACAGGGTGTCCAGAATTAACTATCTATTTCAATGAAATCGGACAAATTTTTAAAAACACACTTTTATTTATGTTTATCATGTTTAATATGTGTTAAAAATGTATAAATTTCTAAATTTTTTCATAATTTTATTTTCATAATTTTTTCATTATCTGGTCCAATGAAAGACCGTCTGAAGTTATAGAATGGCAAAGAGACTCTCCAAAAGTTAACGTGTGGCTTGGAATGACCAAATCCAGAATTTATGGCCCATTCTTCTTTGCGGAGGCAACTGTAACAGGTACCGTCTACCTTGATATGCTTCAGCAGTTTCTCGAACCACAGCTTCTTGATGATGGCATTCTTGATAATGTTGTGTTTCAACAAGATGGAGCACCATGTCATTATGCTCTAATTGTTCGAGAATACCTCAACAGACGCCTTCCGAATCGGTGGATTGGACGTGGAGGACCTCGACCTTGGCCTCCGCGTTCTCCGGATTTTACACCCCTGGATTTCTTTGCATGGGGTTTCATAAAAACAAAGGTTTATCGCCAAAAGATCAATGCTTCTTGTTGAAACACAACATTATCAAGAATGCCATCATCAAGAAGCTGTGGTTCGAGAAACTGCTGAAGCATATCAAGGTAGACGGTACCTGTTACAGTTGCCTCCGCAAAGAAGAATGGGCCATAAATTTTGGATTTGGTCATTCCAAGCCACACGTTAACTTTTGGAGAGTCTCTTTGCCATTCTATGACTTCAGACGGTCTTTCATTGGACCAGATAATTAAAAAATTATGAAAATAAAATTCTGAAAAAAATTTATAAATTTATACATTTTTAACACATATTAAACATGATAAACATAAATAAAGGTGTGTTTTTAAAAAATTTGTCCGATTTCATTGAAATAGATAGTTAATTCTGGGACACCCTGTATATATTTAGGATAAAAACGAAGACGTAGAGCAAAAAAGTCAATATATTTGGCTGCAGCCGACGTTTCGGGCAACTCTACCCATTTTCAAGGCCTAATAAATAAAAGCTAAAATTAATACATGACAAAAATATATGAATGTCGAGAACTAAAACTAATTTAGAGTACAAAATTAAAACTGTTCAAGAATAAAAATTAAAATTACAAAGCAGAAAGAGGCATAAGCTAAAATCAAATCAAAAGTAAAAATTACCGTATTTGACAGCTTACAAGACGCTGCGCCGTGAAAGACGCACCTTAATTTTGGAAAGGTAAATTCAAGAAAAAAAGTGCATGTGCTGTATTGCCACTTTCGGCTTCTAAGACGCAGGGCGATTTTTTAAGGTATTTATAAGGGAAAAAAGTGCGTCTTATAAGCCGACAAATACGGTATATAAATGACCAAAATATACGAGAGTGATAAAAATAAAACTTAAAACTAAAATCATTCAAATGTAAAATAGTTAAAAAACTTTACTAATAAAAAGTTAAACGAAAAATCACAAAAGGAAACCAACATACCATGCTCACTTGACAGCCACAAAAAACTAAGGCTGTCAAGTGGCTGTCAACGTCTTCGTTTTTATCCTAAATGTAAAAGTACGTCTCCTTAGGAGGGATCCTATTTCATATATACTATATATATATATTTTATATATATATATATATACACACAGGGTGTTCTAAAACTACCCAGTATCCTTTTATATGTCTATCGATCAGTAGTAGGACGTTGTGAACAATGTGTTCAAGGTGAAGGAAAACACCTTGACCATCTAAAATAAACAATTATTGTAAATCTTTGCTGCACCTTTTCTAGACATGAGGAATTTACATTGAGAAGACTTTACATTCATTCAGAAATGCTCTGAAAATAAGCTGAAATTATCAAGTAGCTTTGAAATTAGAAATAAGATAAATTTAGAATAAAATACAGGGTGTTCAAAAAGAAACACAACCCGAAACAGAGAGGAAATGGTGCGGTTACAATGATATATGCATTCTCCAATGGGTTGCGGTCCTTTTTGAACACCCTGTAGATGTTGAATAATTTACATGTTAGCTTAAAAGCAATGAAATTTAGGATCACCTGAAGATCAGGGCCCCCATGTATTCTTGTTTTTTGCTTTACAGTACCAAATATAATAATAAATTAAATTGAATGCCCGGTTAGGTCAACTGTACGCCCTTGACGATTGGTTAGGTTAAGTCGTGATATTTTCGTTAGTTTTAACGAAGATATCATTTGGTAATTGAGGCTGGGGGCCATGATCTTCAGGTGATCCGAAATTTATAGTCTAGTTTACAGTAATGCTAAAAATTCTCTCTCTCTCTCTCTCTCTCTCTCTCTCTCTCTATATATATATATATATATATATATATATAATATATATATATATATATATATATATATATAACTTGATTGAAGGGTTTATTCTTGGGGAACTGTAGCTTAGTAAGGAATAAGAGGACGAGGAGATGGTACATGTTTATTTACAAACGTTTCTGAAATTTCAATTTCCATCATCAGTGCTAAAATTATAAAATAAAATATAAAGACTGTATAAATATGATGAACGGAAACTTATACAATATATTTAAATAAACGTGTGATATTAATGGTGTGCTTACAGTATATATTTTATTTTATAATTTTAGCACTGATGATGGAAATTGAAATTTCCGAAACGTTTGTAAATAAACATATACCATCTCCTCGTCTTTTTATTCCTTACTATATATATTCCAAAAAGTAGGAAGTTACACCCGAAAGCTAAAATTAGCCATTGAGCAGCTTGGAGGGCGTGGTCCAACAATAGTTTATATATACTAGTATAAACATGTTTTACTGAGGAGAGCTAGTCCCGATTTTTGAGCCGCTGAATCTGCTCTTATCCTGCCATAAACCTTTCAAAAACACTGAGCCACAGACTTGTGAAGTACACCGAAACCAACGTCATGTATTTACATATTGCCAACCCTATCAAAATTGCCAACCCTATCCTATCGGTAGGCACCGATTTAAAGGGCGGATCTAGGAAGGGAAGTCGGCGACGTCCGGACTCCCCCCCCCTTCAGTTTCTTGCAAGTGCACTTTTTTCAAGTGCAAGTGCCCTATTTGAATGATGTGTATGCCTCTGAAAGCAAATTTTGTTTTTGTAAATAGATTAAAGTTATTTTATTTTATTCAAATTCTATTTTGAGTCTTTATCTGTATACATTGTACTTCCAAATTTGTAGTTGCAGTGGTTTTCATAGGTGCCAGTAGAATGGGCGCAAAATGGGAGCGTGCAGGAATGTTGCAGAGATAATGATCAATGTTGCAAAGGGGGGTGTGGGGGTACGTTGCAAAGGGGGGGTATGCACTGAATGGTGAGGGGTATGCAATGAAGGGGGAGGGGGTTATGCAACAACTCAATGCTGCCAAGGGGGGGAGGGGAGGGAGCTTCGGGGGGAGAAGGGAGGATGACCTCCCCCCAAGGGGTTGCCTTAACCTAAGAGAGGAAGAGAAAGGAGAGACGGAGGAGGTCTTTGTGGGAGAAGGTGGGATGTCTTTACCCCCCAAAGAGAAACCTAACCTAAGTCTTAACCTAAGAAGGAAGGAGAGAGTTCTTTATTCCGCCAGAGTTCGCATCATTATGAACGTCCCGAAGCCAAGCAGGTCTTATATAGAGGATGGTGAGTTATAATGTTATAATGTTTCAGACCAACAAAGACTCTAGGATCCACTCATGGCTGGTCTACCTAACTGTGTTCGTAATTGTGTATTGTGCATGTCCTCCGTGGTGGCGGAGGGGACCTACAATTTTACGTGGATTCCGAACCACAAAGAACATAAGAACATAAGAAATTTTTATAGTGGGCACACTAGGGGCCACTTCGGCCCATCGAGGTGGCTCCACTTGTAAAAACTGCCTGTACATTGGCACAACAAATTTTTACAAAACTAAATAATTATCAATTTAAAACTAATTAATTATCAATTTAAAACTAAAGATAGAATCTCTGGATCCAGAGGATCAAGTCATAATAGACTACTCTCCACAAATATGTTACACTCTATATCTATTTATAACCGACATGCAAATATATCAGATCCAAAGGATCAAGTCAATTTCAATACAGAATCCATCAATACCAGTACCTTGCCAACCAAAAATAAGTCACGGTCCATATCAATTGCGGACCAAGTCACAATTTACAACCATATACATTACAATATATATACTTAGGAGGAAAAGTGTAGGTGTGGCTGTAAAGACTGTACAGTAATGTAGAAATGTGTGTGCACCCATTTTGGGTCTCCCATTTAAAGGTGTTTGTGGGGCAAGTGAAGATCATGAGTTTTTCAATACCTAACAGTACTATGGGGCACCGGATCAGCAGAGGAATCTCTTTAAATGGGTTGTGTAAGGACAGAGAGTATCCCCTAACCCAAGATGCTGCCTCCCTATATCCCACAACACTTGTAAAACTGTTTTCTAAATTTGTTCTACATCTTGGCTTAAATAATTTCATACTATGACCTCTAGTCTGGTTATTGTGATCTTTAATGAAAAGAGAATCAAAATCTATCTTATCCAACCATTAATTTTACTACCTTAAACTATACCCAATCTATCAACATATGCGTCTAATCGATTTTTAAACATGTTTATAGACGTGCTACTAATTACTCCTACCGGCAAACTATTCCAGCTATTTACTATTCTATGCGTAAAAAAGTTTTTCGCAACTGTTGTCTCGAACCTTCTACTTGTCAACTTACACCCGTTATTTCTAGTCCTATTATATTGAGATATTTCGAAAAAGCTATCTCTATCTACGTTAACGAACCCATTCATAATTTTGAAAACCTGGATTAGATCACCCCTTAGCCTCCTAGTCTCGAGTGTAGTCAATTTTAACTCTTTAAGCCTATCCTCGTACAACTTTGACCTAAGCGACGGAATCATCTTAGTTGCTCGTCTTTGAACTCTTTCGATTTTGTCTATATCTTTGCGCATATGCGGATTCCAAAATTGGATCGCGTACTCCAAATGGGGTGTAACTAATGATTTATAAAGAGGAACTATAATATCGGGCGATTTCTACTCAAAATTCCGAGCTATAAAACCTAACACTTTGTTCGCTTTATTGACTGCTGCTGTACTTTGTTTCGCTACTTTTAAATCACCAGTGAATATAACTCCTAAATCTTTTTCCTGCTCTACGCTAATCAACTCTTTCCCTGACATACTATACGCCAAATTGCCGTTACGCGAACCTATATGTAAAATTTTGCACTTATCGACGTTAAATCTCATTTGCCATGTGACTGACCAATCAACGATTTTATTCAGATCTTCCTGGATTTTACCTCTATCTTCGTTATTAATCGCCCTACCACCCAACTTCGTTTCATCCGCAAACTTTGGATCTATACTGACTAGGCCGACATCTAAATCGTTAATATATATAAGAAAAAGCAAGGAGCCCAATACAGAACCCTGATGAACGCCGCTCGCTACATTAGCCCAACACGACTCTGCTCCATCAACGACCACCCTCTGTTTCCTACCTCGCAACCACTCTTTTATCCAATTTATTACTACACCCCTGATTCCATGAGCCTTAGTTTTCTCAATGAGTCTTTTGTGCGGTACGGTGTCAAACGCTTTTTGAAAATCTAAATACACTACATCAACCGCCCAATGACTATCGTAAACGTCCACCACGCTTTGAAAACATTCTAAAAGATTAGTTAAGCAAGATTTGTTTCGCCTAAAACCGTGCTGCGTATTTCTAACTAAGTTATGCAATTCTAAGTGTTCGACTATACGATCCCTAATTATTGATTCCAGTAGCTTACCTACAACAGATGTTAAACTGATTGGCCTATAATTTCCTGCCGCACCTTTATCGCCTTTCTTAAAGATAGGTGTTACGTTTGCTAACTTGAATTATCTGGTACGCACCCCTCAGAAATAGACGCATTAAAAATCTTTGTTAGCGGCACAACAATGCTATCTTTTAATTCGTTTAGTTGTATGGGATATATGAATCCGGTCCCGGTGACTTACGCGTTTTCATTTTATCAATATAGCGCATTACTTCACCTTCACTAACCACGATATTATCCAAAATATTACCATTATCAAAAGGTATTATGTCTATGACCGTAGGGATATTCGTTACATCTTCTATAGTAAAAACTGACGTAAAAAATTTGTTTAGCAAGGTAGCCATTTCCTTGTTTCCAGAAACTACATCTCCGTTAACATTTTTCAACGGCCCCAAGACACTTTTTACTGGATTTCTATTGTTGACGTATTGAAAGAATTGCTTGGGGTTTTCTTTACCGTTACGAGCTATGGAGATATTCGCGCTTGGACTTTTTTATTACACTCTTCGCTTTACGCCTTAGAGCAGAGCTTTCCAAACTGGTGTGTCGCGACACATTAGTGTTTTTTGTATTTTGAAAATTTTGATTTTTCTATCAACAAAATCGGCTACAAGATAAACCACCTACTGAAAAATTATCTGATATTTGATATTTGATAACAAAAATTAATTAATGTGTCGTGAAAATTTTTATGCTTAAATAGTTTGTCGCCAACGTTAAAAGTTTGGAAAGCTCTGCCTTAGAGATATGTAGTTGTTTCGTAACCACAAATTGTCTTTATCGCACTTATGTAGCCTATAAGCCCTATCTCTACTCTTTATAATGTCTCCTACTCTAGAAGTAAACCACAAGGGCTTTTTATTTACTTTCGCACGCTTAATTTTGTACGGTACACATTCCTCATTTATAGTCCTAAATACTGTTTCGAACGATTCCCACATTAGTTTTGCGTTGGAGTTCCCCATTACGTTTCCCCAATTGACGTGTGACAATTTATTTCGAAATTTACAAAATTCTGCGTGCTGGAAGTTGGGAATTTTAGTCGAGTTAGCTGGTTTCGAGTGACTTATTGAGAGGACAAACTCTACCATATTGTGATCGCTATTGCTTAACGGTTCTATTACTTGAAGATCAGTAATTAGTCTATCATCCGGAGTTATTACTAAATCTAAAATACTGTCCAACCTCGTAGGTTCCCCAACCTTTTGAATAAGAAAGCTATCCTCGAGAAAATTAACTAAACGATTACCTTCCGCGTCTCCCTGCATTGTATCGTAATTCACGTTGGCGCAATTAAAGTCACCCATAACTGAAGCCTGCTCACTACCTATTATTCTCTTTAGTTCACGATATAACGCTTCGTCCGTATCAGCTGTTTGATTAGGGGTCTATATATAACCGCAACAACAAGTTTCAAATCGTTCAATTTAAGTTCTGCTATAGTCGAATCTATTGGTTCTGGAATTGTGTGTTTTACTTCTATAACGTTCGCAATATTATCTTTGATATAGAACATAACACCGCCTCCTCGCCTACTTATTCTTTTTTTAACAAAAAGTGTATAACCTTTAATTTGATATTCCCCTACAAATTCACGTGTTTCAGTGCTAAGCCACGATTCATTTACCGCAATTACATCATAGTCTTTACAAGCAATTAAAGAAAAAAATTCGTTTATTTTATTTCGTAGGCTACGAGCATTTAGGGATAGAACCTTCAAATTGTTTGTAACTGCGACACCTTCGCGAGCGCAGGGGAAATTTGTGGAATTTACGCTGGGACCGTTCGAGTTACGGCAGCCTGAAAAGAAGAGAGTATTATGAAATAGTCTTCCTAAACGCGCAGCTCCAACGTCATTAAGATGAAGTCCGTCTCCGAGGAACAAGTCCCTCCTGCCATAGAAACTGTTCCAAAAATTTGCAAAATGCACTCCTTCCTCTTGGCAAAGAGACTTTAGGTTATTGTTAATATAGGTCGCCTTGCTGTAGAAATCGTTACGTTGGATAATTCGAGGAAGTATACCTGTTAAAACAATCTTATTAGTTTTTTCCTTTAATCGCCCTAGTAAGTCCCTGTACCTAGCCAGCAGTTCTTTCGATTTAGAATTTAAAACGTTATTAGCACCGACATGAATAACATACGTTGTGTCCTCGGCGGTACCGTCTGTAAAATGGTCAACACTATTAGTTATATCCTCCACCCTTGCACCAGGGTAGGGTTTCTTCCACAGAATTCCTCGAGCTGCTCTCGAACAATGGAATCGCCAACGAGTCGTATTTGCGGTTCATCAGCATCTTCGAAACCTAAAACAGAAAACTTAATGTTTGTTATTACTGGTAGACAAGTCTTAGGTTTTCTCAATGGTGCTCCATTACGCACTCGAACGAAGGGTTGGGAACTAGGGGAAGAGAGAGGGCTATTAGTACTATTTATATTATTAGTAGAAACTGAGGCAGGAGAGGTCGTAACTGGAGTCTCAAGGATTCTAATTTTGCCGTCAGGAGCATCACGTTTTCTTCAAGCCTCACTCTGGCCTCCCTCTCACGTTCTAACTCGTTCCTCAGGACTTCCATGCTTGAGCACCACCTGCAAACTAACTGCTCATTATTATTAGCCATTGTAAACGCGTAAGCGGCAAATTTCCCTTCACAGCGACTGCAAGTACTTGACGGGGGTGCCATGCTTTGAATTAGTTAAAAAATAAACAAAACAAAAATAAAACGAGCGTTTGGAAATTAATAAATTACAACGTAGGTCTACCGCGTGCTTATTGTGCTGTCACCTGCCCAAACCCGCAAAAATGTTCTTGAAACACAGAAACAGGTTCTTATAACACAAATTTATACTAAATGAATATATAATTAAGCTACCGACGAAAGATCTGTAAAAGAAAGAGTGTTAATAATACTTATATATCTGATGGCGATTCGACCGACGTTTTTCCTTTTTTTCCCAAGGTGTGTGACCACACTCTACTTGATCTCCCGAAGGAAGGGAAAATGAACCTTATTTTCTGATAGATTTGAAAAACAAACAAGGCAAGCCACGTGCACTAGCCTTGGTTTGATCAAATAATATAGTACTGAATAAAGTCAATAAATGAAGTATATTCGTTAATGAATGATTAGTAACACGAAGTAATTTAGTTAAAAATGCACCAAACACTATTTTTTTTAAAGACACCTCAACGAAAACCACTTATTCAATTGATAACACTGGACACTCGATAAAACACGTCTGTTCACAAGGAAAGACTGATCATATATCAGATATCACTTTTTATATATGGAGGGGGTTACCAGATAGCATTTATTTTAATTATGTTCAGGTATACATTATTAGGGAGAGTTGGCAGATATCGCCATTTATTTTAATTCACATGAGTTGCCAAATAATGTTTTTATTTATTAAAAATAACATTGACTTTCTCCTTAAAGTTATTCAGAAAGAGAGTTAGTTATTTAATCGAAACCCAATATTAATAATAAAAGAAATACATTTAAACTGAAATAAAACACCATTATTATTCTGTTTATTAATTATATTTTAAATATATAGAAGATAAATATACACTCCTATACGTACGATGGACTGATCAAAAATAAAATAAAAAATAATATAGGAAATACGAAACGTATAATCGCCAAAATAATAGCTCAGGCGAAATACACACACACACACACACACACACACACACACACACACACAATTGTATTTGACCGACTTTCTCCTTACCTTATATAAGCACACCGGACAAAAAATTAGTCACCCCTCTCAGAATGTACCTAATAACGTGTGACGGCGCCTCTGGCCTTGATAACCGCACGAATCCGGCGAGGCAGAGACTCAACGAGGTTGTGCATGTACTGAACATCGATTTGCTGCCACTCGTTCATCAGCCGGTCCCGAAGTTCCGCCAGAGTCCGTGGGTGTCTATTCCTGCGCTTCACTTTCTGTTTCCAGCCTGACAACACTTCGACGCATTCAGGATTAAAGGCTTCATTGGACCTGCGATGTACTCGTCGCCTCCCATCATTGGAGAACAAACAAAAACGGGATTCATCGGACCAAATTACACGTTTCCAATCTGCCGCAGTCCAGTTTTTGCCTCTGAGCCCATTTATAACGTGCCAATTTGTGACTTGCTGTTAACAGCGGCCTCTTCCGTGGTACCCTGCTCCAGATGTCCATCGCATGCAGTTCTCGTCGCAATGTCCGTTCGGAAATTGGTCGCTGGAGAACCTCATTGGTTTCTTGGAGCAATTGTTCTCTGGTTTGAAAACGATTTGCAGTTACTAGACGAGAAACATGGCGGCGGCCCCTATTGTCGAGAATTGTTTTCCGGCCATAGTTACGCCGTCAATTGTCAGTTGATTGCGAACTACACCACTCTTGTAAACTCGCTGGACAGTACGCGTTGACACACCAACAAATTGGGCTACTTCAGACATTTTGTGTCCGTGGGCTCTGCCAAACACGATGGCTCCTTTTTGCCACTGAGTAACGTCTGCCTCACGACCCATTTTGCAGACTATATCCACACACACTTTGTTCTTCACCACCTCACGAAACAGATCTGATCCTGTGTGCTACGTCACCGCTACTTGTCACTTACCAATGCTACATCAGCGCCCTCTGTGTGACCTTGAACTTCCTACTATCGGTGCTATTAGGGTGACTAATTTTTTGTCTGGTGTGCTTATATATATATATATATATTATATTATATATATATATATATATATATATATAAGATAAACAATAAACAGCGTAAGAATTAAAATACACACCTTATATATATTAATATATATATATATATATATATATATATATATATATATATATATAAGATAAACAATAAACATCAAAAGAAATTTTTTTTTAAAATTATTCTGTCTATTTACTTTCTTTCAAATCGTCTCTGGAAGAAAAAATGTATAAATTGGAGGCAAGTGAGCCCTCGAGACAAAGGCTGACCGCAAACTAGACACATCGGAATGTGGTGGGACAAACTTTCACCAAAACACTCGCTTCCATCTCTTCTGTCTCCACGCGAGTGTCTTCCATGTATATAAATGTTTTATATTTTATCAACTTCGTTGTTTTTCTTTACTTTTAATTTCCATGGCATCATCTTCATAATTACTGTCTCTGTTATTGAAATGAATGAATAAAAAAAATTTAAACAATTGAATAAAATTACTTTTATATATATATATATAGAGAGAGAGAGAGAGAGAGAGAGAGAGAGAGATTTTTGTCAGGGAAAGTGAGGACGGCACACACACACACACACACACACACAACCAAATTCACAAGTCAGGAATCTTGGAAAAGTTGTTATTAGTATGGCCGCAAAACATAATAATGCACATTCTGCTTGTAGAAATCACACACACACAATTTTGTTTATTCTATTTGGATATAATATTCTTTTTTGAAATATAAATAAAGTAATGAAAAGAAAAACAAAATATTTATAATTTCTTGTGGAGAATATATTTAATACACAGATTTTCAAAAGACCTTTTAGAGAAGAAAAAATATACATACAAGGATTAAATGCAATAAATTCACACACACACACACACTATATTATATATATATATATATATATATATATATATATATAACCCAATCCACAGGTCAGGAATCTTGGGAAAGCTGATATTAGAATGGCCGCAAAACATAATACTGCATAAAAATCTTCTAGATTTCTTATTTTCTAATGAGCTTTGTTTTACTGTGCTGTTTCGTCAGGATTATGAAGAGTAACTGCGCTAATTTTGTTTCCTGTGGTACTGAGCTGAGCGACTCTGATGAAGATATTCCTATAACGGCTTGCATCCGAAAAATTGAGGCTGTTAGTATAGCCCCAAAATAATAAAATATTGTTGTGATAGAGACGGTTGAGCAATGTTGCGAGGGATATTGCATAAAGGGAAGGGTTGGGGAAAACCGAGAAAAGTATGGGCGCAAATGCAAATATTGTCGTGGTAGAGATTTGCAAGTGCCAATACACAATGTGAGCATTAAATCTACGGAGATAATATAAAGACACCATTAGTCGTCCAAAGCATGGACCCATAATATAGGTGTTACGATTGGTACGCATTTTAGCTCCGCCCAGTTACACTGACAACCAATGATTAAATTTACGAACAGCCTCTTAGTCTTTTAGGGCGGTGCTTGGGATTATGCTTATAAAAGGAAATATTTTCAGCTGGGAGTCACAGTAATTATTTTCAACAGTGAATAAACACTCCCTCCGCCATGAACCACGAACTTTATAGTTTACCGGATTTATATCAAGATGGTGACATTGTAGCATTGTCTACAATTAATCTTTTTAACGCGGCTGACCGGGATGGATTATTTCCAACGAAACCGTTGATGATATTTGCAATGACGCACCTTACGATCCAACGCAAGGGACTGCCGTAGAAATGTAAGTGCCTATAATTTTATTTTTTTGGAGTAAATTATTCACAAACATGTGAGTGTCAGAAAAAGGCTTATTTCATCATATATATGTAGGGTTGTAGTAACTCACCTCAACACATTAAAAATACTTCATTTAGGTAACCACAGTTATGCTAAAATCCTGTTTTGATTCATTGATTTTTTTTTATAGCAATCTTTTGCATGTTTTTTATATAAAATCAAATGTTATTCGTAATTATCTCTTAAAGGAACTTTTCTGATCGGTTCAAAGATATCTTCACATTGTAATACTCTTACAATATGTACACTCTGTGTATGTTTTTATTAAAAAAGATTCAGTATGAACTAATGAATTATTCTTTCTCCTTTAAGGTCCGATGAGGATTTGTCACGTGTTATACAATCTTTTCATTTTGAAGAACCCCATGTCATGGACCTGGATACGGAGGTAGAAGATTTACCGAGCAATCAGCCCAACGAATGACATATCATTAACGAAATACTGTAAGTGTTTTTGTTTGATCTTTTTTGGGGGGAAGAAGACACAATGTATTTTCATCAATTTATTAAATGAAAGAAATCGTGTTTTTAGTACAATAACCATCTTAAGCTACAGAATATACAAACTAACATTATTGGCTACAAATATATATATATATATATATATATACATATGAACAAAACCTCATACTATACAACGAGTACGCACAATTGGAAAGCGGCTTTTTGTCTGTCTGCATACCATTTTATCGTTTCGTTGAGTGTGACACGGGTCGAATAACTTTTAAACATTTATAAAGTCTTTACCGCGTGACATAGGCATAAGAATTGAAAGGCAGTACATTCCACACGTATTAATAAAATATCCTTGTAACCGGAATGGGTTCCATACAACTTTGGGGATATGCAACTGGCCGAGAAATTTTACAATTACAGGGTCACTCCAGAGCTGAGTCCCGAGTGAATCAAAATAGCACAGGCGGACCCTATTTTTAAAATAGATTGCAAACCAATGAATCCCTTCATTACCAACGACATCTGTGTTCAAAATAAGACTACCGCAATCTCGCGTAGTTGACAAATTCAATGTTTCATTCTTCGCAAACACACCGATAAATTTGGAACGTGTGATTCGTTCACTATTCATTACTCTCTGAAGTGTATTCGTATCCATTTTAAAAGTCAGTGATAACGCCCCTAAATCTGTCTACTTCTATTCGGGCTTGTGACTCGAGATATACTAGTACACTAATAGGCGCGTCTATAGGCTTGCTGAATTCCAACCTGACTGAGATGTTTCCACTCTGCTGTGGACTTAAATGTGTATTTACGCTAGCAGATAAGTCATGTGTGATGTCAAACGGATAAAGGCCAAATTGATCAATGAATTCTTTCTGTGTTACCCCATTCCCGAGCTCATCACAATCACCTGCAATATGGGCCAGATTACTATATGCTCTCGCGCAAAGCGGTAACACAGTATCTGATGAATAGTCCGTATTCAATGTTCCTCCCAACGCAATGCCATTAACGTATAGTTATATTTTTAAGTCCGAAATTCTCGAATTTAAAGGCACTCTTTTTATATTTTCCATTCACCGAAGCATGGTTCTGCATTCCAATTAATATCCTTTTAGGAAGATTTCCAAGGGCAATGTTTTCTATCTGTTTCGAAGCCAACCCTGCTGGCACCGTGTATAGTTTCATTTGTACTCTGTTAATAGGGTATTTTACTGTGGTGTTTAGTAAATTTTTCTCAATTTCTAGTTGTTTCGATGAACTTAATTTCACTCCCCATACGCGGAGGTATGTCTCCATAATGTGAACCACAACGAGTTTTGCTCCCTCTTCTTGATCAGCATCCAGATTTAAGCAGATCTCAGGACTCGTGCGGGTGAGCTTTATTTTCATATCCACCCCATTCACAAGCAACTTCTCCTGGAATGTGAAATGTGTATGCAGACGTCCAAAACACTCGTATATCTTCTTTTTAGAATTTTTAAATTTGTCCTATATTCTACTTTCGTCTTTAGTTTGATAATATCCCTCGGCCCTTAAAAAGGTATCCTTCGCTTCTTTGGAAAAGTTGAGGACTTTTCCAGATAGGCTCGTAGTTGATAGTACCCCGTGCCTGCCGATATGTTGATCTGATTTAAATATACGTCACACTGGTTGAATATGGAGTGCAGAAAGTTTCTTTCATGGTATACATCATATTTGTCATCGCAGTCCGTTCCATCAGAATGGGCTACACGTAGTTTAACGTACATGTGCCCACAGCTTGGATCAAAAAAGTAAGGGCCTGAGCTGGGTTTCACGAATTCTATAGGAGCACTAGGGGAACTAATTGTGTTTAAAGGGTTAATTGTAATAAAGTCACTGTGTTCAATAGAAACTTGAGTTGGGGGCATGTCAAAGATGGATAGCCACGATTTACAGCATTGTGAACTAAACGGATGGATGAAGCGTGCCATGACGAGTTAGAAATAGCAACTCCTCTCTCGACAAGTAGTAAACAAACTATGATTCATGAGTTCAATGTCCTTAGCTTATATCAGTCAAAAAATGGTCGATCATAGGCTTCATTCGCTTACAGCACTTCTTTTTTTTATATCCTTTCACGTTTAATGCCACGGGTTGGTAATCCCTTCTTCCGGCAAGTCCTCTTCTTCTTCCCACCACCAGAATTTTTCTCTTTGCATCTTTGACAATTTCGTCACGTGTACGTTTTAACTGTTTTTTTAGAGCTTCTTTAGGTTTAACCCCTGCCAATATGTCCTCTGCAGTGTTAAGACCTGATTGTAGCGCTTTCCTTCCGAGGTATCTGACACCTTTCTTTAGCAAAGGAACAGCCGTACGTAGTATGGTTGAAAAAATGGACCCAAGTCCACTACCACGCTGGTATCTCACCTCTCGATAGACGGTGAAAGGCTTTCTGTCCATTATAACTCAGTGCATCGAAAGTGCAGCTTCACTGTTAAGCTCCCGTTACCGAATGGGAAATTTTTACCCTCAATCGTTCTTATATATATTGAGATATTGGTTATTAGATTAGATGCGACGTTCACACAATGGGGTCTGTCATATGTAATACTCAAATTCCTTCCTCTATGGTTGGGAATGTGAGCAATGCGCAGCAGGCGTACCTGGGTATCCCCAACAAACTGGTGCTCCACTCCACTATATTGCTGTAAATATAGCACATGTCTGGGGGTTTATAGCCGTCAACCATTTTCTCAAATTTCAAATGATACATTAGGCTGGACAAGTCGTGTTGTGCCTCGTGAAATGTATCTCTTTGGAAGGCTGCGCGATGTGGTCCATCGGTTATAATTTTTAACACTCTTTGGTCTTTAATATTTCGGTTAGCCTGCGATTTTAGGGCCATAGTGCATGCATGGGGATCATTGTTTACGATTTCGTATACTAAATCGCCAGTAAGATTTGAGCTTTTTAAATTTACGTTTAAGTCTCTCACAACATCCTCGGCCTCACCATAGTGACCTGGCCCTAGTGTTACTTCTGTACTGTAATGCTGTGCATACCCAGTCTGGGTGGTACGCATGGTTTCATTCCGAGTTATCCTGGCTTTTTCAAACTCATTACAGTCTCTAAGAATCGTAAAAATGGTATCTTTATAATTAATATTTAAAAAGAGGGTGTCCAGCTGAATTTCACATATCTCCACCTCATACGAATCACGGACCAATTCAATGGGTCCATGGAGCTCTGCTACAAAGTTGGCTAGTGTGTTGTTAGTAGGCTGACCATATTTCCTTGAGACAAAAACGGGACATTGGGATGGCAAAAAAGGGACGGGGGTTATGTAATATTCTGTATTCATGAAAAAGTAAGTACATAAACCGGGACAAAATTGACATTTTTATTAAAACGACGGGACGGCCAGGAAATATAAAACAAACGGTTGTCCCGTTCAAAACGGTACGTATGGTCAGCCTAGTTGTTAGGGTGTACAGACAGGGACGAGGAGGACGGGAGTGTGAAGTAGAAATGGTTAGGAGCCATGTTGCATCCTATTTAAGCTTCACTATTGCGTCAGGTTTTATATAGGTGTTGAAGCTTTCTGGGTACCCTAGCCATTTCACCAGGTACATTTTTCTCTTTCCTGAACCTTTGCTTCCTAAAATTTTTTCAATTTTAAAAACATTTTTTCCTAAATTAAATGCCACTTTCTGCAACTCCTCGCGTAAAAGGCTCCTGAGATTTCTTCCCCATTCAAATCTTCAACGTAATACATCATTATCTTACCTTTAGGTCTCATAGCCCTAACTTTAAAAATCTCACGTGTAAATCCTTGCTCAATTTCCTTCGCGAATTTATTTCCCGAACGCGACAGCTTTACATAATCATTGATTTTGAAACGCGCAGAGTGTGGTGGTGTTTCATCTCTTCTCATCTCTGGGAACCTACCTCTTTCTAAAAACTCGTTAGGTGTTGTCCCAATCGTGCGATGGTGTGAGCGTTTGTAGGATGAGGCCAATGATTCCAGAATGTCTAGAAATCTGTATGTGTTTTTATGTGTAAAATAGCGGTGCATGCGTTCCTCTATGGTACGTTGAACTCCTTCAGCTAAAGAAACCTTATGTATAGAATTGGTTGTGTAATAGCTGGTATTAAAATCTGTCAACATGTTCTGAAAAGCACGGCCTATAAATTCCTTCCCCATATCAGTACAAAAATAGCCAGGAACCCTGTTTTCTTTTAACATCAGTGTTTTGGTGGCTTTAGCAACTGTTTCAGATGATTTATTTTTCAGAGGATTTAGCCACAGATATCTAGAGAATACATCTATTATGAATAGAATGTAGCGGTAACCATTGTTATACACAGAATATCTTTGCATGTCTGTTAAATCTGCTTGCCAAATAGAGTCAGTCAAGGCAGCTGTTGTCTTGGCTGTTTTAAACCTTTTTCTCACAGGCTTATGAAGTGTATAAGCGTCCTGCACCCGCAAAAATCTCTCAACATCTTTTTCTCCTACGCCATAAACACTTCTGTACAGTCTATCTACGCCTCCGTAGGAGGCTGGGTTGGAAATGTCATAATAACGTCTTGTTAATATGTTAGCCATTTGCGTATTTTAGAGGCACGTGGGTAGAGTTAACCGTTGTTTAACCTCTTAAACCTCTTCAGATTTCCTATCATTGTTTTGGGGAAATTTATTTGTTGTAGTCTTGCTTTAATATGCTTCCATCCTGCTGGTGAGGGCCTATCCCACTTTCTCACCAGATCATGGACGATGTCTACGATATTGGATCCCTGTACCTTTGCTCCTTCCACAATGATCTCACCTGTATCGGTCCATTGTATGACGGGGTCCTCATTCAATAGATTAGAAAGACTTAAACCTTTATTCCTCAATGTATGTGGGAGGGTGCTTTTTGATACATGCTCGATATGTTGTGTGACCGACCCATTAATCTTTGGTTGGGCAGCTATATCGTCGGACACTGGCCCTATGCCACAATGTCCATCGTTCCCCGTGCTGTGACTAATAACCACGGGAATCTCTATCGGTTCTTATAATTTTCGTACTCGTGAAGAAATTTCTGCAGAGCTTCTTGGTATAAGATTCTTTTCTCATCAGGTGTTTTTTCACTGTTTAATCGGGCTAGCAATTCGCTTTTTTCCATTCTTTTAAGCCTGCTTTTACGGGGATCTAGATCCTTGTCTGGATTCTTTGAACTTTGCAGTGAAGCATACACCTCGTGTGGAGTCACTACCACTCTCTTCATTATATTAATCTAGTCAGTAAAGGACCCAAAACTGAAAATAAGATGGGGAGGAATGAGCCTCCTCTTTGTACAATAATTCGTTTTTTCTTCGCTACAGTTTGACTTTTACGAGCGAGTGCACGTATTATGTTCTTGTAACGGCGTAGGCGAGCCTTCTGATGTGGTTTCATTGATACATTGCAACTTATAAAGTTAAGACAGATTTCATAGATGCATTTCAAAAAGTCGGAGTCGATATTTTTAATAAACATTTGCTGCATTGCCCGGGGCAGTCGATGATAGATTTTTATTATTTCATGGTATTTCTTTAGCCTCTTTGTCATTCTGGAATATACACCGTTTCAGGTTCGTTTGGAAATATATTCGTTCTTAGAAGCTCCCTAAACGTGTTTCGCGGATGAAGGTCGCAAAGCAAATATCCGTAACACGTGCTTGTAACTTCTTCATAAACTTCCAAAAACTCCTTACGCTGATTCGGGAACATTTGATTGGCTAATACCCCAATTTGTGATACATCTCTATGTTGTGCGAATAAGACTAGATATTGTGTATTTAACGACACATCGCGCATGTATCTATTTTTGAAAAATAGATTCTGATTGATGAAGAACACGCTTATGTTAAGATGGTGGGAAAATACTGTAAATGTCTCGGCAAACGATTTATACATCCCCAACATGAGATCGTCAATTACAGTGACTGTATGTTCATTACCCTTTAACGAATTAACATCATATACACCATAGAATCCATTTCTAACACGTCACACTCCTAAGTGGGTCATTTACAAAATATAATAAATAGTTAAGTGTTGACCCTTATATTCTACAGTTTTGCTTTTCGCTTCTCCCACAGAACCGTGAATGACGATGAGGTACAACATAATCTTTGATGTGTCTATTGTTAACTTATTTATTACACGTATTTGTAAATATATATATATATATACCTTCAATACAATCTTTAATGTGTCTATTGTTAACTTATTTATTACAGGTATTTGTAAATATATATACACCTTGAATATTTCGTTTATTAAATAAATCGTGTTTCAATTAGCGTTTCAATTTCTCCTTTGTGTGTGTGTGTGTGTGTGTGTGTGTGTGTGTACAGAGGAGTAAGTTCTAAGCTCCGCCCACTGTAAGACCAGCAACGTGAGTCATGCTACGACCTGGGCTTCCCTGCGTTCTCAGTTGATCGCAGTAAGCCCTGGACATCAGACGTGTATTCTCCTGCGTAGACAGAAAATAGTAATGGCTACCTTTAATATTGCTTGTTCTACGTTTATGAAATGGTATTCTGCAAAGTGTCAAAATGTGGTGGATACTGAAAAACTCCCTATTCCACCCTCTTTTGATGCTTTTAAGGCTACAATGAATCGTGCGAAGAAGCAAGATGTACAAATACTCTATGGCTATTCTGGTGAGAGCATTGTAGGATTTCGTGGGACAAGTAGTGATGTATTGAACTATGTTGTACGACTAAACTTTATAAAAGCTTACATATACCGTGAAGTAAAAGAAACAACACGTGCAGAAGAAAAGCAACGGTTATGGATGTGTCTTGTTCACGAGTTGTGTGATAAGCGATATTATATCATGTTACACCATATCGAGTACTCGTGCCCTGCGACTGAGAATGTAAATCTTGTCATTATGGAGAATCTTAAGTATTTTTATCACTATATTAATATATATCATGACGAACTTTGTAGTGAGGTTGTGGCTGATGCCCTGTGCGAGTTTTTAACAGACTTTAGAGACGAGTATCGCTTGTTAAACAAAAAGGAAAAATATGGGCATATGTTCCTCTCAAATAGTGCGCCGGAATGTGAAGATGTTTAGTTTGTGGAAATGAAAGTGTGGTGAGTGGTAAAACATTAAAACCGTTATGGAATGTGTTTAATTCGTGAAAATCACCCTGAAGGAAAATGCATTGTGCGTATTCGGGAAGTGGGAGTGATAAAACATTAAAACCGATATTACTTCGTGTGTCGCAGATGGAAAATTTCTCAAAACACCTGCCCAATATAATGGGATACAACGATTCATGTTGGAACAGCGCCGTACACGTTTCATTAGCTTATGGTGTGACTTACTCCTCCCGTCGAGCCGACGCGTTGCATGTGGCTCATAGTTATCTCAGAGCTTGAACCGAGTGGACGTGCGCTCCTCGAATACGATGGAACTTCCTTTGAGCAGCATTCTCAACGCCGTGTACGATGTGTCCGTGACGAAGTCGTTGCGCGCGTTCAGGCGTAAATCCGGTGTCGTTAACTATGTACAGGAAACGGATTGTAGACAAACAACCAAACGGAATGTTGTTTATTTAAGTGTCGAGGAGATGAATAGAATCTTCGTGATAGTTGAGAAGTGGAGTGAAGATCGTTATAAGATTCTTACAGGTGTAGGTACAAGAATAGAGCAGATTAGTGACACCCCCCTCATATGCCGTTGTATGTACGTTGTGTATAAATAACGATCGGCCATGCATTGATATACTGCTGATGTGGAAGAATGCTTCTGATAATAACGCTCTTGTCCCTACACGAAACCGTTTCACCCTCGACAGAATGTTTGAAATCGTCGGATTCCGCAAGCTGAAGCCTATATTAGACGCGCGTGTTACAGATATGCTTTATTTTAATACGGTTCTTGAATACGCATACTTCGCCGCTCGATGGGTTTACCAAGTGTAGGACTGAACAAGGTGAAAATGGTTTAGAGCTGGAGGATTATTTAAAAAGTTTAGACTCTTTGAAATATCATGAACTTTGGTACAAAACACTTGATTGGTACATGGCTGATCTCACCTACACCGTTCACCCTGAAGAACTATTTCTTTATATAATGAGCAGCTGCCGTAACGATTTAGAAGATTATTTCAACTGTCGCTATGCAGTGTGAAGAAGAGTTCATGATTGAAAAGCTCGGGTCGGTAGAAATAAACCCTCGATTGGAAAGGCGTGTTATAAACTTGTATTTGACGATGTGGCTAACGATGAGCTCTTTGTGCGTGCTTTTGATTGTATTCTACACGTATTTAAAGATAACTTGCCAACCGGATGTAAAGTGGGAACAAAAATAATACTGAACGATATGAAGGCCCTTCATATCGAGTACAGGTTTCCCTATACCTTAAGCGGTGAAATATTATTAAACCGCGTATACTGCGTAATGCAGAGCAATAACGATGTAGTTGTAGACTCGATTACGTGTGAGTTTAGTGTATTGCGCAGTAAAACAAAGTGAAATGTGTTTCTTTTCAATATATTTAACATAATTGTGCATATATATTTCTCCTGTGCTGTTATATTGATGGCTATACGTTTTGTATTTCTTATTTTTTATTTTGTGCAGTAGAAGCTAAATTGTATGTATTTATATTTAACATAATTGTGTATATATATATATATATATATATATATATATATATATATATATATATATATATATATATATTTCGCCTGTACTGTTATATTGATGGTTATATGTTTTGTATTTCTTATTTTTTATTTTGTGCGGTAGAAGATAAACCGTATGTATTTATTTATTTAACATAATTGCGTGTATATATATTTCTGCTCTATTGATGGTTATATTATTTCTTATTTTTATTTTTTTATTTTGTTTTTTGATCATATCAATGTGTATTTATTTCCTATATATTTCAATTAATTGTGTGTGTATATATATATATATATATATATATATATTTCTCCTGTAGTTATATTGGCGGTTATATTTTTTGATTATATACATATTCCTCGTTCATATTTCTTAAACTATTATTATTTTTAATTTTTTTGATCATTCAAATGTATATTTATTTTCTATATATTTCCAATATTTAATAAACAGAATGATGTAATGTTGTTTTATTTAATTCTTTTGGTTGTAAACAATTTTACCAAATGGCTGGTTACGCCTTCTAAACCTACTGACGGATTTGTAAGCCAACTGTTAAGAATGAATTAAATAAATAGCACAATCTGGCAACTCAACCTGTACAAGCGATTTACCCCCTTGTAAGCCAACAATCAATAATATAGGCTTTAATTAAAAAAAATAGCACAACCTGGCAACTCAACCTGTACAAGCCATTTACGCCTTCTAAGCCAACTGGTGGATTAAGCCAACTGGCTGATTTACAACTAATAAAACAGCGGAGGGTCGGCTGAAGTGTTAACATGCACTTTGCTCCTGCCAGGTGAACACCTCTCTTCCTTTCTCTCCTTCTCTATTTTTCTTGGGGGATAACGCCGTTTCCAAGTTTCATGACCCCTTGTTGCACCTGCAACATTCCCCTCCCCCCTTTTCAGCATTCAGTTGTTGCATAACCCCCTCCCCATTCATTGCAGACCCCTCCACCCCATTGCAACATACCCCCACACCCCTTTGCAACATTGATCATTATCTCTGCAACATTCTTGCACTCTTCCATTTTTCTCCCACACTACTTTTTCCCTTAGTATTGGTGCAGCCATATCACTATTTTCATCTTCATCTTATTCTGATAGCAGATCAGTAGCCAGGGGGGTCGTTCGACACCCCCCCCCCGTTCGATACCCCTTTGACAGGAAAGGTCCACTTTTGTACTCACTTATGATGTGATATTATAAGAAATAACATCATTCAGTAAATAAACACTTGCATTTTTTTTGTATTTCTTTTGAAACTTCACAAACTTCTCAAAACTACTGTAAACCCCCTCCGGAGTGACTAGGTCGTTGCACCAAAAGGTCCGCCTTTTTACAATTTCGACACCCCCCTTGGGAATTCCTGGCTACGGGACTGGATAGTTCTTTTAATTGGCAAGACATTTGTAATTGTTTGAAAAAATTTCTGTGATAATTGTTGTACCCAAATTAGATTTTTATTTTGTATCATATTTGAATGAGACTTATCTAATAAAACAAAACAATTGATTTTACACTCGCTCATTGAGGGTCTGTTTTAGGAAACAATTTTTAGTACTGTGCCGTTTTTATTTTTACCCCCTTACTGAAATGCCTAGATCCGGCCCTTGCGATTTTCACATTGTCAACACGAACAACATGCAAATAATATCAAACCTTTTATGCTCAGTAGTATGCCCGCAAAAAGGGAGACAGAAAATGGATCAATTTGAAAATTTCCCCCCCAAACCGTCCTTCATGAGGATCCTTCACCATGACGGTCCCTCCTTTATGAGGTGTCCTTCATGGTTCTTAAAAAAATAAATAAATAAAAAATAAAAATAAGAGGGGGAAAAAAAAAGAGGGGAAAAAAAGAGGGAAAAAATTAAAACAAAATTTTTAAAAATAAATTTAAAAATTAAATTTAAAAAATTAAATTTTAAAAATGATTCGTCTTCACCTTCCTTCAAAAAAAATTTAAGAAAGGGTTGATCCTGGCCTTCCTCCTTCAAAAAAGTTCTTTCATGAGGCAAACAAGAACAAACATGCAAAAACATACATACATTCGAGTACTTTCTGTTCAGGCAAGTTCCGCCAGACAGTAGAAATGAAAACTTAAAATGAATATCTGAAAGGTTTTAATAGGTCTAACGAGATTACGCATCGACATCAACACATCCAATTTTCAAATGTTAACAAATTGCGAACAATACATAAATCAAAATCAGATTGAACATATTTTAAATCGAAAACAAGTTCTTTGTTTAAGATCTGTATTATGAAAAATAAAATTAACATTTATTATTTTAATTTAAATAAATTAATTTCTCTCTTTTTTAAGGGAAACTGGCTTATTTTCAAACGAGATGACCTTCAAATACAATATATGCTCATAGTACATGCATATTTGTTTATTTACTTTTAAATATGTAGTTTTCTGTTATTTACATCGATATATACCATCACATTCACTTTCACATGCCATCTTCTGGTATGTGAATTAATAATTTTACTGTACAGCAAATTTCGTTATAAAATTGCATGTGTTAAAAAGAACAAGTTGCGTAACGCGGCTTTGAAACTGAAGCATCAATTCTGTTATCCTCCTCTAAACATCCACTTAAATATTATTACTAATATTAATTTATTGTTATTATTACATATATATGTACACGTGTTAAGAGTATTTAAATTAAATATATTGATTTCAATTCCCTTCGTAATAAAGCATCTGGCAACTCTACCCAATCTTCCTATATTTTTCTCACAGTAACTGTTTTGAGAGTAGTAGTTAAATTTAACTTTCTTTTAACGACTATTAGCTGCTACTAATCTTGTTATTATTATTATTATTATCATATATATATATATATATATATATATATATATATATATATATAACATCCAAATAAGTAGGTTCGGGTAAAAAAACTTTCTTATTAGATGCAATTAAAGAAAACGGGATGTCGAGTTTGTGTGGATTGTCATTTTTAAATAGATTCAGTGGGAAATAGGTACTGAAAGTTGAGAGATTTTTCATTAAGAACCTTTCTAGTTGTAGTTATAGTTAGGCCTATTCACATTACTTTAATTATCATTTCTCTAATTTAACGACTGTTCACAATTCCTCATAATTCTCATAATAAACGTATTTGTTTTCACACCAGTCAGGCCAGTATTTACATCAATCACACAGAATGTTCATGCTTATTGTTTTTGTCATTAGCTGTACCAATCATGTCATTACAAACTGAAGCGTACCGTTATATGTTTAAAATGTTTTAATTTAATACTTTATGATATCAGATCTCGTATAAAAAACATCATTTTCTGTACAAATGGCCACAAAAATACTTTCAATCATAATAATGTACTTATAGAACGCACCATACGCTTTTTCACTTGTATTAAAAACGTAAAACTGAAAGTTGTATCATCATGCGATCTTCGATTCTGCAATGACGTAAGTGAGCCCTAACATTTAATTTAAAATTATTTAACAGATCATTCGAGGGAACTGTACATCGATCTCATTATAACTTCTGACTCATAATAACCCGCCATTCAAATATGGGGGTAAAATTTTTTTTAATATTTTAATGTGTTCAACCCTTTAAATGGTTCATTTCAGCATAAAACCAACTATCCTAAAATATTTTAGCAAATTTTTAATTTTTAGGGGTTGCTACCAGCAATTAAAAATTTTACAGAACGACTCAAATTGTCAAATTTTTCCACACCACCCAGGGGGTACAGTACAAGGCGCATTGCTTTTTTTAATGTGGAAAGCTCCCCCGTAGGTCCTACCATAACCACAAGAATGCATAATTAAACTAGCATGATATTTGAGACATTAGCTGTCCTCACTTCATCAATGTTTCTTTCTTTCTATCAGGGTAAACAGCCCTGTAGTTTTTCACTGCTTGTAGCAAGAATTGTTTTTGATCTTCATCATGTGTTAGTATTTTATTATATTCATCCATTAATTTTACTCCTCTTTCCGCTATATCATTCACGACTTTCCGCTGTTTGATAGATTTCTTAGCGGAGTTATACTCATCATTATGCCATTCTTTAACATCTTGGAGTAAAAATTTTGAACTAAATTCTGTTATTGTAAAGAATCTTTGAGTATTTGATGACAAAATCTTCTAATTTCTTCGTTGGAATAAGTGCAGGATCTAGAAAAGCCTGTTTTGCAGGAAGAGTTTCTGTTGTATTTTGCAAGGCCTTTACAATTTTGTTTTTCGTTTCAGTAGGCACTTCATCATCATAAAAGGCCAAGGCTACCAGTTCTGATAGGTACCAGAGGTGACCTAACAGTTTTTTAATAGCAACAAATGCAATTGTGTCATTTATTTGTTTGTAGACTACAAGATTCTGTAATAATTCCAGAGCAAGACGAGGAGCGCAAGATGGCACAGGAGCTGTAAACCATGCCTTTACATATAACCGAGTAGCAAATAGACAGATGTCTTTTAGTCCTTTTTTGTCTTTTACTGAAATTTTGAACTGAGATTTGAACATAAAAATTTTAATGAATATGTAATTTTGGCCATCCACCTAGCCCGATGAAGTCCCGCTGGATGTTTAAATTTGATTCCACCTTTTGGTTCACCTCCCCAAAAAATAATTGTTAACTGCAATAGTTCTAGGTAATCGTCTCTTGGTTGGAATGTATCTAGTTGATTTGTTGCAAATATAATTATGTCATCTTTGATGTCATGAATATTTTCATAGATATCTGGATCTGATAATGCTGTTTCGTAGTCCTCCTTATTAATGCTTGACCATTTTTCTCTGAACTTCTTAAAAGGACTATATCTGGGCCAGAAGATGGTGATAAAGACTGAACAACAGCTTCCAGCATAATTTCAAATATATGGTGTCGACATGCCAGCCACAATAAATCGTTGTCGAATTTTTGTTCTAGAAGAATAGCTGCACCATTTCTAGGACCTTACTTTTCCATGTTGAAGGTTGTGCAGCACAGAAACCAGATTCATCACTTTTACTCTCTTCTGATTCTGATGATGTACTGGTGAGTATGACAGCCTCTTCATGCTTCTTTCTTTTGATCTCTTCTTCTGCTTTCCTCTTTTCATAACGTTGTTGCTTTTCCGCTTCTCTTTGCTCTTTTTTAGCAACAGCCTTATCAATGGTACCCATTTTTCCATGACGTCCTTTCTCACGTTGCATTTTCAAGAATTTCTTATCATCTATTTTTATAAGCTGCATAGCATTCTCATGAGCAATGTCAAATAAGTTTTCCAGTTTATCTTTCCATTTTTCTTCTTTATTATTTAAATTTTGTGATCTTTTCAATTTATTTGCTTTGTTTTTCTTAAGCAGCTGTCATTCCTTCAGTATTCCTTGAATTTTATCTACTACATGGTATGTGGCATTCCAACAGAAGGCAGGAAGTGTCTGAACCCTGTTTCTCCCATCACTGTCCTCTTCATCTGGCCTTTTTACATGTCACGTCTACCCTGTGAGCAGTCCAGCATACTCTCAAACACGCGCTTCTCACTATATCCCTTACTACACACGCATGCATCTTACACACTACACAGTCTTTTCAAAAAAGGTGTAATTTCAGTAGTTTCGGAGATTCGCGATTGTCCGCTCCTTCTTGCCTGCATCGTATACATTACCAAGCAGGTCTCTCTACAGTTTACAAGTTTCCTCATTGTCTAAAATTTATAAAGTTCTCTCTTATTGTTTTCCTTATTGTAACGGACATCACAACCGATTTTAAATAGTATTTAAGTATTATGTCGAGCAACATAACTAGATAACCCCGCCACAGCCTAGTTTCTTTGCATAATCATGAAACATGAAACAAGATTATATATATATATATATATATATATATATATATATATATATACAGGGTGGGCCGTAAGTTTCCATACATAGGAAAATTTAAATTATGGTCTTCACGTGCGTCGGTATTTGGATCAGCAGTTTCCGGATGCTTGGATTGGTCGGCGTGGTCCTGTGGAGTGGCCTCCCAGATCCCCAGATCTCACCCCCCTTGATTTCTATCTTTGGGGGCACTTGAAGGCCATGGTGTATCAGGAAAAGATACGAGACATAAATCATCTAAAGGAACGTATCACCAACGCCATTACAAGCATAACGTCAACTGTGCTAATGCGTGTTCATCAACAGTGGGGAACACGTATTGAAATGTGTTTTCAAAACAATGGCAACCATGTAGAGCATATTATATAAATAAAAATGGTTGTCCATAAAAAATGTTTATTTTTCCTATGTATGGAAACTTACGGCCCACCCTGTATATATATATATATATATATATATATTTAGGATAAAAACGAAGACGTAGAGCAAAAAAGTCATTATATTTGGCTGCAGCCGACGTGTCGGGCAACTCTACCCATTTTCAAGGCCTAATAAATAAAAAGCTAAAATTAATGCATAACAAAAATATATGAATGTCAAAAACTAAAACTAATTTATAGTACAGAATAAAACCACTTCAAGAATAAAAATTAAAAAGCATAAAACAAGCATAAGCCAAAAACAAAAAGTTAAAATTATATACATGACAAATATACACAAGATAAAAATAAAACTTAAAAACTAAAAACATTCAAACAAATTAGTTAAAAACTTTACTAATAAAAAGTTAAATGAAAAAACGCAAAAGTGCACCAAACATACCATGCTCACTTGACAGCCACAAACAACTGAGGCGAAAAGGAGACAGGGTCAAGGGAAAAAACAGAAAAAAAAAAAAAAAATTAGTTTGTAGGTATTTTAATTAATATAAAGGGGGTAACAACTAGAATCAATATTTAAACTGGCGTTCAGAAATTTAATCTACAGAGATTCGTAAATACGGAGAGAGGACGGGCATTTTAATGATTTAAGAATTTTAAAGTTATTAACGGAAATATCAACCTTACACTTAACAGAATGATTTCTAATGGCAGACTGTTCCTTTTTAGATAAAACTTTCCCTGTCCTATGGCTAATACCCATATGGGAGCAAAATCTTGCCTGCAAAGAACGAACTGTGCTGCCAACGTAGTTCCCCTGGGAACACCCAGGGCAGGTAAACAAATAAACGACAGAACAGTTCATCGCAGGGGGATTTTGTCCTTACAACGGAAAAAACATTCAAGGGTATTATTATTTACAAAAGCAACCTTAAAATCAGTGTGAAAATAAAATTTCCTCACCACACTCAACAATTGCTTTTTCACAAAGTGTTAAAATGGTAGAGATCAGGTAAAACAAGATATTTACAATTCTTAGGAACATCATACGTTGGGATAAGGTTGGGGGAATAAACATTATTAAGAAATTTACCAATAATACCTTGTACAAGATCCCTTGGAAAACCATTTTTAAAGAAAAAATCAGTAAGGAATTCAAACTCATTATGAAGCAGAGCAAAGTTTGAGCAAATATTATAAGCTCTATGCACTAAAGTGCGAATGGAACTTAGTTTGTAATTAAAATCGCAAAAACTATAAAAATTAAAACCTAAACCCGTAAAAGTAGGCTTCCGGTATGTCGAAGTTAAAACAGTCGAGCCTGATTTGGAAACCAAAACATCAAGGAAAGGAATAGAACCTTGAACTTCCTTTTCCTGCGTAAATATAATGTTCTTATGCAGTGTGTTAAGAAAATGTAAAAACTGAACTGATTGATTATCCGTTTGGAATAAAGCAAACGTATCATCAACATAACGTCTGTACAATTTCGGCTTAAGGTGAGGGGGGCACTCACAGAAGGCCCTTTCCTCAAGATGAGACATGAAAATATTCGCAAAAACGGGACCTAAGGGGCTCCCCATCCCCACTCCATCCAACTGACGGTAAACTACCCCTTGAAAACTAAAAAAGTTATCCTTGACTGCCAAATTCAGAAGCTGCTCAAACTGCGCTCTGCCAAAGCCGTGAAAAAGTGAGTCCGGCTGTGGAAAAGCTTTATTTAAAATGCCCCCCTCACCTTAAGCCGAAATTGTACAGACGTTATGTTGATGATACGTTTGCTTTATTCCAAACGGATAATCAATCAGTTCAGTTTTTACATTTTCTGAACACACTGCATAAGAACATTATATTTACGCAGGAAAAGGAAGTTCAAGGTTCTATTCCTTTCCTTGATGTTTTGGTTTCCAAATCAGGCTCGACTGTTTTAACTTCGACATACCGGAAGCCTACTTTTACGGGTTTAGGTTTTAATTTTTATAGTTTTTGCGATTTTAATTACAAACTAAGTTCCATTCGCACTTTAGTGCATAGAGCTTATAATATTTGCTCAAACTTTGCTCTGCTTCATACTGAGTTTGAATTCCTTACTGATTTTTACTTTAAAAATGGTTTTCCACGGGATCTTGTGCAAGGTATTATTGGTAAATTTCTTAATAATGTTTATTCCCCCAACCTTATCCCAACGTATGATGTTCCTAAGAATTGTAAATATCTTGTTTTACCTGATCTCTACCACTTTAACACTTTGTGAAAAAGCAATTGTTGAGTGTGGTGAGGAAATTTTATTTTCACACTGATTTTAAGGTTGCTTTTGTAAATAATAATACCCTTGAATGTTTTTTCCGTTGTAAGGACAAAATCCCCTGCGATGAACTGTTCTGTCGTTTATTTGTTTACCTGCCCTGGGTGTTCCCAGGGGAACTACGTTGGCAGCACAGTTCGTTCTTTGCAGGCAAGATTTTGCTCCCATATGGGTATTAGCCATAGGACAGGGAAAGTTTTATCTAAAAAGGAACAGTCTGCCATTAGAAATCATTCTGTTAAGTGTAAGGTTGATATTTCCGTTAATAACTTTAAAATTCTTAAATCATTAAAATGCCCGTCCTCTCTCCGTATTTACGAATCTCTGTGCATTAAATTTCTGAACGCCAGTTTAAATATTGATTCTAGTTGTTACCCCCTTTATATTAATTAAAATACCTACAAACTAAATTTTTTTTTTTTTTTTTTCTGTTTTTCCCCTTGACCCTGTCTCCTTTTCGCCTCAGTTGTTTGTGGCTGTCAAGTGAGCGTGGTATGTTTGGTGCACTTTTGCGTTTTTTCATTTAACTTTTTATTAGTAAAGTTTTTAACTAATTTGTTTGAATGTTTTTAGTTTTTAAGTTTTATTTTTATCATGTGTATATTTGTCATGTATATAATTTTTACTTTTTGTTTTTGGCTTATGCTTGTTTTATGCTTTTTAATTTTTATTCTTGAAGTGGTTTTATTCTGTACTATAAATTAGTTTTAGTTTTTGACATTCATATATTTTTGTTATGCATTAATTTTAGCTTTTTATTTATTAGGCCTTGAAAATGGGTAGAGTTGCCCGAAACGTCGGCTGCAGCCAAATATAATGACTTTTTTGCTCTATGTCTTCGTTTTTATCCTAAATGTAAAACTACGTCTCCTTAGGAGGGATCCTATTTCATATGTATATATATATACGGCAAAAGTAGTTTGAAGATTTATTCCATCACACGACTGATTATAATTATACACTTTAGAGGAGTTTGCAAATTGCATATACTTAGACAAAAAGTATTAGGTTTTATGCTGATTTCATGTCAATATTAGCATGCTTCACTTCCTTTCAGTCATTGTGACCATAGATTGTACCAGAACTATGGTCTTGACAAACCACAATGTGTTAAATTTAAATATTGATTTATTGTTATTATTACATATATATGTACACGTGTTAAGAGTATTTAAATTAAATATATTGATTTAAATACATTTCGTAATAAGAGCATCTGGCAACTCTACCCCAATTTTGCTATATGAAAATGAAAATGAAAAGGTTTATTGGCAGACTGTAGTCCATATGACAAATATTATTAATACAATGACAATTCATACACTAAGGGTAGAAATATATACAATTGATTAGAAATAATACTGCACTGTCGAAGTTAAGTGGAGCTACAGACAGACGTTTTCGTACCAAGAAGTCCATAGTTTAGAGCAGTGGTTCCCAACCTGGGGTCCCCGGACCCCTGGGGGTCCGCGAAGGTAGTACTGGGGGTCCGTGAGCTTTCAATATTTCGAGAGGTTCCAATGGAAATCGTACATTTATCCACGATAAGGGCGCTTAGGCTAAAATTTCAAGTTTCCTTGCTCTTGGCTGGAATTATTAATACTTTTTTAATAGGCTATATTTTAATTGCATACTCACTTATATGTCCTTTATTTGATAGTGAAAAATGAGAAAACGAGTTAATTATTAGTTAATAAAAACAGTTTGTTTGGTAGACGGAATCTTTCAAAAACATGGGGTCCGTGGGAAAAAAATAAAAATAAAAGGGGTCCTTTGTGGTGAAAAGGTTGGGAACCACTGGCTTAGAGGATAAATGGCAGGACTCATGGATAGCTTGGATGATCGGGTTGGTTGATTTTTTAATTCTTTGCATTAGAATGTGTTGAGCACGTCTTGTTACCTCCGGGAAGCTCGGGACATTGCGGGTAGCAAACATTTGCGAAGCTGAGCATCTCGGGGGTAATTTATGTAAGAGTCTAAAAGAACTGTTGTACAGCAAATTTAGGGTACTGCCAGAAACTTTTTTATAATTCACCCAGAGTTGCAGACCGTATATATTACTGCGGAAAGTACGAAAGAGTGTGTCTTTAGCTTCACTTGTACAGAAACGAAAGCTCCTTATGGTCATATTCGCTTTAGCATACAGGCTTCGAGACTGTTTTCTTATATCCGAGTCATCACTCAAGGAGCTGGTAATAGTTTGACCCAATTACTTAAACTCTTGTACTTCCTCAATTACTTCACCATTCATTTTAAACCTTATGTGAAAAATGCTCTGTATCAATTGGTCCACAATTAACCCACCCCTTATATCCACAGTCTAACTATAGAGTAGATTAAGTCTAGCCTTGTAGGGGTCAGCCTAGAGATTCCGGAAATGGTCCAGAGCGGGCAGATAAATTGAGGTCCACAGTAGGATTCCTCACCAAATTAGGTTAGGGCAATCTACCTTCACCTTTGTTACGCTATGAGTTGATGCTAGGTCTTAGGCCACAATGTAGGCCTAATTTGTCTGACCCAGCTTAATTTACTGCGTTTACTTCTAACTGGGTTAAAAACACAATTAGTCACTTACTACTAGTTATTAGAGACCCTTTTCCCCTTTTGTTTAATTGTTGAGAGCGTACTTGCTGGTGGGGATCTTTTTTCCGTTGTTTGTTCTTCCCCCTTCCCTCGTTCCGTCTTGTAGCCCCGTTCCTCGTTTTCGTTCCCCTTGTCCACCTTTTCGCTGGGCTTTTTCCACCAGCGACCTCTTGGTTTTTTTGGTTGGTTGATCGGTAATGTATATCTATTACCGAGCACGCTCTTGTCACACAGTATATAACTAGTGTGGACTCTGGTGAGCAACCAATTGGTTTCATCCACCCAGTTATTGACATAAAAGGAATTTAATAATTGTTCGATTAACTACCTACCTACTCAGTGAACCATTTTCGTTACATCCCAACTACCCACACATCAGTTTTCCATATACTGGGGGCCCGGGAGATAAAAATTTTGGTGTCAATGTCACCAATTTTTATGTCTGAGTATAGACTAGCTAACTATTTGACTGTAAATGCCTGTTAATCTGATTAACAGTGACTATCCTCACCATCTCATGGAGAAGATGTAGCATTTAATTAGAAGAGAAAATATACATCCATAAGATGAAACTGTCTATGGTCTTTACCATAAGAAAAGGAAAAGTGAAAGTTAGAAGATAAATTACAATTCCCCAGCATCTATTTTTTGTTGTAAAACTAGTCGCGCCTTTAATGCTGTTTGTCGCTGAGGTCATGTGTCTGTCAATGTTGTAGTAGGATGCGTTACCACTCCTACTGTCAAAGGAATAGTTACTGGAAGTTCAGTGTCTCCAGTTGTTACTGGCGGTGGAGAAGGTTCTCCAAAGTCCATTGTTTTGGGTCCAGGCTCTAAGGGGTACAAAAGAGAAATGTCTCTTGTTGTGTCACCCGTTGAAGTCCTTAATTTGACCACTCTTGTTACCCCGTCTGCCCCTGGTCTGAGTTCTAAAACTCTAGCCAGAGGCCAGTATTGTCTTGGAGTACTGTCATGTATGAGAACAAGGTCCCCTACCTTAATTGTGTCAGACCAATCCTTCTTAGTCATTTGTTATGTCTCTCCCTTAGACCCATCAAGTACTCAGTTTTCCGCTGTTTAATGAAATGAGCTTTAACTCTAGTTAAATGTTGTAACTTAGTCTGGAGCTCATCATGTCGTTGAGTCCAGTTTGGGTCTTCTGAAGAGTCTATATAGTAGTCCGGCAGGAGACTAACTTGTTCTCCCCGAATCAAATGATTTGGAGTTAATGGTTCCGGGTCATTAATGTTGTCACTTACATAAGTGAGTGGTCTATTGTTAATGATGTTCTCAATCTCAGCCAGGAGAGTGAGCAACTCAAACAAGTGTATCTGTTTTTTACCATTTGCTTTCTTCAAGCAGTTCTTTACTGCTTGTATATTCCTCTCCCAGATAGAACCATACCAAGGAGAGGCAACCGGAATATACTTCCACTTTATGTTTGAATTTTGTATATATAATTGTGTGAATTCATTGCTTAACAAATCGTGGATGACTTGTTCACCAGCCTTGAAATATGTAGCATTGTCAGTCCAAACTGTCTTGGGTACTAATGTCGTGCACAGAATCTCTTAAAGACAGCAACAAAAGACTCTGCTGTAAGGTCCTCCACAACATCCAGATAAACAGCTCGTGAGGCAGCACATGTAAACAGTACAATGTACATTTTTTGTTCAGTGTCAACCAACCCCACAGTCAATGCTCCTGTATAGTCAATGCCTACAGTCTCAAAGGGTCTGTTGAGAGTAACTCTCTCCTCTGGCAAAGCAGGAGGATTTGGTATCCTATAGGGCCTAGCATGAATACGCCTACATGTGATACACTCACTCAGGACTGTTTTAACAGTGATCCTTCCCTTGGGTATCCAATAAGTTTTTCTTAATGTAGTTAGTGTCTGTGGTACCCCATATGATGTACATCATTGTGTGTGTTTGTCTGATGATTAATGTTGTCAAATAGCTAAATCTAGGTAAAAGGATTGGATGTTTGCTTTTGTAAGACAGTTTTGATTTGTCTAATCTCCCTTTACACTTAGATGGCATTCCTCATCTCTGAACAAATTTAGATCCACAACTACTGATGGTACAGGTTCTTTTGTTTGTTTCCCATTAGTCAAGAATTCTAACTCTTTATTGTACTCCTTTTGTCGTGCATGCGCTATCCAGTACTTGGTTGCAACTTCTGTATAATTATGATTGTTTTTATTTAGCTGTTTGTTTATTGTAGTTAAACAGTTGTGAGCAAACCTCAAACAGTAAGCTGTGACCCTGACAAGTTTGCTGAAATCAGAATAATGTTCATAATTAGTGATTGGTTCAACCTTTTCATTTGAAAAGATTAAATTTAATGTCAAGTTAACTTGTTCCACAGGCCATTGGTCTGTATTACAGAGCCACTTAGGTCCCATGAACCAAGTTTTGTTTGACTTCAACAACTTGTAGGATAAACCTCTGGTCAGAAAGTCTGCTGGATTTTGTTTAGTTGGAACATAGTGAAAGTTTACTTGTAGTCTTTCATTAGCTTCAGCTATTTCTTTTAGCCTATTTCTTGCAAAGATATTCTTACTATTAATGCTAGCATTCCGTATCCAGGCAAGACAAATCTGACTGTCAAGCCAGATGTGGATATCAGTTATGTTCACAACATGGTAAGCATCCTTAAGCAATGAATTGGTTTTAATGGCTAACGCAGCAGCCAATAGTTCCAGTTGAGGTATGGTTCGGGTAGGTTTGAGGGGTGCAACTTTCCCTTTTGCATAAATTAGATGATTTTCTGTAGGACTTACAAGGTATGCACAGTACCCATAAGCATGTGTGCTTGCATCAGCAAACACATGAAGTCTCTGTGGCTTATCCCTAAACCCACAGCACCTTTGAATTTTAATGTTCTGCACTTTTGTTAAATCAGCAGCTAACTTCTTCCAAAATTTTTGCTATCCATTTGTTATTGGATCATCCCACCCAACATTTGTCATCCAAACTTCTTGGAGGAGAATCTTTGATTTTATTGTTGAAGGCAGGAATAGACCCATGGGGTCAAAATTTTTTGAAGCCTCTGATAATATTTGTCTTTTAATATTTACTTCCTCATCAAGTTTAAAACCTTTAGTACAGATTGAATCATGACTGATAGAAGATGCATCCAAATAACAGTTCATACCTAAAGTTTTAACTCTGTCTGATGGATCAGTAAGACCATTATTATCCTTTAAAATCTTTTTGTTTAATTCCTCATCATTTGAAATCCACGCACTAAGTTCAAAGTTACCTTGTTGCATAATGTTTTGAGAGTGTTCATAGACCTCAGATAATTCAGATTTTGTTGTTGTTGAGCCTATTAGATTGTCTACGTAAAAATGTTCCTTGAGGAAATTCATTGTTAAAGAGTTATTAAACTGGTTCAAATTATGTCTAATTGTCAATGCTAATAGGCTAGGTGAGCAATTGGCTCCAAACAACACAACATTAAATCTATAGGTTATGAACCCTTTATTCAAATCAAATGGATCCCTGAACCATAAGAACCTAAGTTGGTTCTTGTCATATTCATTTTTGAGAATAAATCTATTTATCAATTTATCTGCCCGCTCTGGACCATTTCCGGAATCTCTAGGCTGACCCCTACAAGGCTAGACTTAATCTACTCTATAGTTAGACTGGAGATATAAGGGGTGGGTTAATTGTGGATCAATTCATACAGAGCATTTTTCACATAAGGTTTAAAATGAATGGTGAAGTAATTGAGGAAGTACAAGAGTTTAAGTATTTGGGTCAAACTATTACCAGCTCCTTGAGTGATGACTCGGATATAAGAAAACAATCTCGAAGCCTGTGTGCTAAAGCGAATATGACCATAAGGAGCTTTCGTTTCTATACAAGTGAAGCTAAAGACACACTCTTTCGTACTTTCTGCAGTAATATATACGGTCTGCAACTCTGGGTGAATTATAAAAAAGGTTCTGGCAGTACCCTAAATTTGCTGTACAACAGTTCTTTTAGACTCTTACATAAATTACCCCCGAGATGCTCAGCTTCGCAAATGTTTGCTACCCGCAATGTCCCGAGCTTCCCGGAGGTAACAAGACGTACTCAACACATTCTAATGCAAAGAAATAAAAAATCAACCAACCCGATCATCCAAGCTATCCATGAGTCCTGCCATTTATCCTCTAAGCTATGGACTTCTTGGTACGAAAACGTCTGTCTGTAGCTCCACTTAACTTCGACAGTGCAGTATTATTTCTAATCAATTGTATATATTTCTACCCTTAGTGTATGAACTGTCATTGTATTAATAATATTTGTCATATGGACTATAGTCTGCCAATAAACCTTTCATTTTCATTTTCATATAGCAAAATTGGGGTAGAGTGCCAGATGCTCTTATTACGAAATGTATTTAAATCAATATATTTAATTTAAATACTCTTAACACGTGTACATATATATGTAATAATAACAATAAATCAATATTTAAATTTAACACATTGTGGTTTGTCAAGACCATAGTTCTGGTACAATCTATGGTCACAATGACTGAAAGGACAGTGAAGCATGCTAATATTGACATGAAATCAGCATAAAACCTAATACTTTTGTCTAAGTATATGCAATTTGCAAACTCCTCTAAAGTGTATAATTATAATCAGTCGTGTGATGGAATAAATCTTCAAACTACTTTTGCCGTATATATATATAGATATATATATATATATATATCTTGTTTCATGTTTCATGATTATGCAAAGAAACTAGGCTGTGGCGGGGTTATCCAGCTATGTTGCTCGACATAATACTTAAATACTATTTAAAATCGGTTGTGATGTCCGTTACAATAAGGAAAACAATAAGAGAAAACTTTCTAAATTTTAGACAATGAGGAAACCTGTAAACTGTAGAGAGACTTGCTTGGTAATATATACGATGCAGGCAGGAAGGAGGGGACAAACGCGAATCTCCGAAACTACTGAAATTACACCTTTTTTGAAAAGACTGTGTAGTGCAGGGGTGGGCAACCTTTTAAAGTGAGCGTGCCAAAAGCGTCAAATCTTTGATGCAAAATTTTCTCACGTGCCAACCGAAATTTTGGTGAACATATTATTATTTGGTGCCTTTTAAGTATTGGGAGAACCTTTTCAAATAATCAAAAATTACACTGGAGCGGTAAAATCAAAGAATATTGTAAGTGTGATTATTGTAAGTCATGTAAGATTGAATAAATGTAAAATTTAGTGACGGAATTTTTACTTGAAGGTCGTTCTACCCTGTTGATAGCGTGGATATTTTTTATTAGCCTTTAAGTGTAATTATAGCTGCCATATACAGCCACACAATTTTAAAACGCAATTTTTAACATCAGCAAAAGAGTAAATAATAATTCTGATTTTTTTTTTGTTTTTTATATATCAGATCAATCAGCCATAAGTTTTTTCAAGTTTTCACAATACATTACAGTGCCCAATCTCATAATCGTTTTACTTGACTAAAGCACAATGAAAGAAAATAAAATTAAAGATATTCTTTTATTGATTCTAACCCTTATGAATAATACATAAAAATTACAGAGAAAATAAAAATGTTATTTTACCTAATAATATATTAAACAGAAGTTAATCTTTACCATTTTTAGCAGAAAAACATTAAGATAAAATATAAAACTCAGCGAAGAATTTGGATATTTATTTATTTAATTTAAGGTGGACCGGGAATCGCGTGCCGGAAAAAAGTCGTTGGCGTGCCACGTTTGGCACGCGTGCCAAGGGCTCCCCACCCCTGGTGTAGTGTGTAAGATGCATGCGTGTGTAGTAGGGATATAGTGAGAAGCGCGTGTTTGAGAGTATGCTGGACTGCTCACAGGGTAGACGTGACATGTAAAAAGGCCAGATGAAGAGGACAGTGATGGGAGAAACAGGTTCAGACACTTCCTGCCTTCTGTTGGAATGCCACATACAAACTCCTTATATATATATATAGATATATATATTATTTATTATTTATTTATTTATTAAATTCGACTCTTTAAATATGCATGGCGGGGTTATTATGAGTCAGAAAGTTAATGAGATCGATGTACAGTTCCCTCGAATGATCTGTTAAATAATTTTAAATTAAATGTTAGGCTCACTTACGTCATTGCAGAATCGAAGATCGCATGATGATACAACTTTCAGGTTTTACGTTTTAATACAAGTGAAAAAGCGTATGGTGCGTTCTAAGTACATTATTATGATTGAAAGTATTTTTGTGGCCATTTGTACAGAAAATGATGTTTTTTATACGAGATCTGATATCATAAAGTATTAAATTAAAACATTTTAAACATATAACGTACGCTTCAGTTTGTAAAGACATGATTGGTACAGCTAATGACAAAAACAATAAGCATGAACTTCTGTGTGATGATGTAAATACTGGCCTGACTGGTGTGAAACAAATACGTTTATTATGAGAATTATGAGGAATTGTGAACAGTCGTTAAATTAGAGAAATGATAATTAAAGTAATGTGAATAGGCCTAACTATAACTACAACTAGAAAGGTTCTTAATGAAAAATCTCTCAACTTTCAGTACCTATTTCCCACTGAATCTATTTAAAAATGACAATCCACACAAACTCGACATCCCGTTTCTTTAATTGCATCTAATAAGAAAGTTTTTTTACCCGAACCTACTTATTTGGATGTTATTTATATATATTATATATATATATATAAATATATATATATATATGATAATAATAATAATAATAACAAGATTAGTAGCAGCTAATAGTCGTTAAAAGAAAGTTAAACTTAACTACTACTCTCAAAACAGTTACTGTGAGAAAAATATAGGAAGATTGGGTAGAGTTGCCGATGCTTTTATTACGAAGGGAATTGAAATCAATATATTAATTTAAATACTCTTAACACGTGTACATATATATGTAATATACAATAAATTAATATTAGTATAATATTTAAGTGGATGTTTAGAGGAGGATAACAGAATTGATGCTTCAGTTTCAAGCCGCGTTACGCAACTTGTTCTTTTTAACACATGCAATTTTATAACGAAATTTGCTGTACAGTAAAATTATTAATTCACATACCAGAAGATGGCATGTGAAAGTGAATGTGATGGTATATACGATGTAAATAACAGAAAACTACATATTTAAAAGTAAATAAACAAATATGCATGTACTATGAGCATATATTGTATTTGAAGGTCATCTCGTTTGAAAATAAGCCAGTTTCCCTTAAAAAAAGAGAGAAATTAATTTATTTAAATTAAAATAATAAATGTTCATTTTATTTTTCATAATACAGATCTTAAACAAAGAACTTGTTTTCGATTTAAAATATGTTCAATCTGATTCTGATTTTGATTTATGTATTGTTCGCAATTTGTTAACATTTGAAAATTGGATGTGTTGATGTCGATGCGTAATCTCGTTAGACCTATTAAAACCTTTCAGATATTCATTTTAAGTTTTCATTTCTACTGTCTGGCGGAACTTGCCTGAACAGAAAGTACTCGAATGTATGTATGTTTTTGCATGTTTGTTCTTGTTTGCCTCATGAAAGAACTTTTTTGAAGGAGGAAGGCCAGGATCAACCCTTTCTTAAATTTTTTTTGAAGGAAGGTGAAGACGAATCATTTTTAATTTTTTCCCCCCTCATTTTTTCCCCTTTTTTTTTTTTTCTTTTTTTTTTTTTTTTTAAAGAATGAGGGGGGAAATTTTCAAATTGATCCATTTTCTGTCTCCCTTTTTGCGGGCATACTACTATGCTCATAACGCACTGGAGTGCATCATTTAAGGCTAGATTTTCAAAAAAATTCTCGAGGGGGTGTGGAGGCACGCTCCCAGACCCCCTGGCATTGATTACAAATCCAACCTCTTTTGCTTTTCAAAATGTTGGCAAGTATACATTTATAATTATGCATCTTTTGAAATGGCTGAATCAATGAAGGGTGGTAACACTACATCTAACGGCTCGTAACCTTGATGACCAGACCATGAAACAACACGAGTTAAACTAATAATTTCGTAAATTCATTAATTTTCGTTGATTCGGTTTCAAATTTTTGTCTATACCCAAATTTTTTAAAACATTTTGAACCCTTTCGATTAACCCTTCATCGCGTAGTGTAACTCTATTGATTTTGTTCTGGCTACCGCCAGACGATTTTATTCACTCTCGGAAAGACATTTGTGCAGTAAAGGGTTAAGAGACACTTTTAGCCAGATGTCTTTCCGAGACTGCACAGAAGTTTTTCCAAGACTGAATAAAATCGTCTGGCGTTAGCCAGACCAAAATCAATAAAGTCACACTGCCCGATAATGGGTTACTGTATGCGTTTTGTATTAGTGAAGTTTCCTAATTAGAAATGTAATCCTGGATTTACGGCAAACAACGGTAAACTTTCCGATAACGAACTGTTCCGTATAGTGCAGTGTTTCGAAAAAACTATGGGTAAATTACCCCATTGGGGTAATTTGGCTTTTTCACTTGGGTAATTTGGTACTCTGCAAGTACTTCTAAAGTACAGAAAGTACATATATAAACGACATGGCAATACTGGGACTGGCTTTATGTTGGGTACAGGTAGGGTGGGGGTCATTATGAAGGTATCCATGTGAAAATGGGGTAATGACTCAAAACGTTTGGGAACCACTGGTATAGTGGAAACACTCGAGGACCAGATTGCGAGAGAGAACGCCCCAGTTAAACTAAAAAAAATTTACATTCGCCAATTTTCGGTCACATAGGTTTTTTTTTTTTGTTCATACCTGAATTTTTTTGAAGGTTTTTCGAACCATTTTTGAATAATGTATAAAGTTTGTAGAAGAAGAAGAGCGCTAAATTCAAGGTCCAGGATTTTCGAGGTAACTGGACACTGCATTTGAAAGAGTTGGGGTCATAGACAGGGGGAAAGATGGACTGAAGAAGATTGTTCCAGAGTTGACCGGTTGAGTAGATGAAAGATTGAAAATACCAATTAACCCTTGCGTTAGAGAGTTGGACAGAAAAGGAATATACTGTAACTACTCTACTCGTATGATACCAAAATTGAAGGAAACTTTAGGCACAAAATTATGTCACCTAAAATTGATAGAACGTTATGTTTTGTTACGTTCAAATTTGATAGAATTTTTTCAGTCACTATATTCTATTATTAAAAAGAAACAATTTTCTGTAATAAATGGATTAAAAGTTGACTATAGATAACAGGTAACTTACACAGTGCGCTTTGTGGTCTGTCACATAAGCGTTTTTTAACAATATTGTTTTCAGAGCGATTTCATCAAAACGGACGTAATTTCGGCCCTTTGTGTATGATAGAACATCCTCTAAGGGTACCATTGGTGAAAGAGGGCAAAGGCTTTGAGAATCTGTTTGAACTTGTATACAACTGTGAGCGAGTGAAAGATTTTACGATCGACGTTCATTTTATCATTATTATTATTAATTATTATTATTATTATTATTATTTGGGGCTTTATTTTTGGCTATTTCCCGAACATACAAACAAACAAACAAACCGCGGCGTTAAGGCTTTTAAGGTTTTTGCAGCCGCGGTAATTTAGTTTTGCAATTTGTATTTCTCGAAAGTTTGTTGTAATTATTTTAAAATTTTATATTTTTAGTTTTTATACGTTCAATAAATTAATATAATTTTTATTTTTAAAATAATTTATTTTAATATAATTTTTTTTTGTAAATTCATTTTCACTCATGTTTGTTTTATGACTTGATCGAAAGTGGGTAGGGCCTACGTGAATGTACATAATTGGGATCAAGGGGCCCATACACGCTCAGTGAAAATGCGCATGTGCACTGCACAAACTGGTTTGTGCAGTTCAATTTGTGCGTGTATGGGGGTAGTTTGCGGAAATGCGCGGGCCCCGCGCGTGCACTGTGCTAATTCAGTCGCTTCCTGAAAATCCATGCGCAGTCCCAGCAATGCACAATTTAGGGTGGCCCACTTTTCAATTTTTTTTAAAAGTATAGGTGATCGTGGTTTTTCCCATTATTTGGCACTATACTAGCACATTGGTACCATTTTTACAAAAATTGATCAATATTTAGGGGTCTCGCATCGACCTTGAAATTACTAGTTTTTTTTAAAAAATGCGTACTTTTTAACTTTTTACTGAATCAAGATAAATCATTAAATAGGGATGTTTTCTGAATCCTCTTGATGAGAGAAGTCGTTTGGTGTGCCTGCCAATGTCATACGACTAACGGTTTAAAGGTTGTGCCTGTATACAGGTAATACCAATGTGCTAGTATAGTGCCAAATAATGGGAAAAACCACGATCACCTATACTTTTCAAAAAAATGAGTCACCATACCCGGGCGGAATGTATAATGTATATAGGT
Source organism: Bathynomus jamesi (assembly GCA_023014485.1). NCBI lineage: Eukaryota > Metazoa > Arthropoda > Malacostraca > Isopoda > Cirolanidae > Bathynomus > Bathynomus jamesi. The sequence continues at coordinate 303,173 of JAJOZX010000271.1, read as the reverse complement.
AATTAGAAAATGCACTATGCCTGTGCCAGGTACCTAACCTATTTCTTTTTTTGCAGATCATAACATTTTGAAATTCTGTCTGAGTTCCTCATCCTTTGTCATGGACAAATCGATGGCAACCATAACTGGAAGAACTCTTGAAGCTACAAATAGAGAGTCATCAAAAGGAAAGGCGAAAATAACATCGCTACCTTCCCTAAGATCGGCCTCGGAAATTTTTTTAGTTGGCCAACCGTCGTCCTCCATCAGTGGTAGCAAATTGCCAACAACACGGCAGGTTTTGCAATACTTCTTCAGTGTTATCCAGTACACTGCTAACAGGAAAGACGCTTTCAAAGAAACCGTAAACAACGCCTTAAAGTTTTGGAACATGGCCCGCATTAAAACAATCACAAAGCTCAACTGCGAACGGAAGCTAGAGGCATTGTGGAAAGAGTGGCACTTACTCCAAAAGAGCAGAAAACGAGAAACTGACGCCGGAGGAAAACGGCAGAAGTTTTCGGACAGTGTGGACAAGCTGTGGGATATCGGAGCATCTGACGCTGTCGAAGATATAAAGAAGAATCGACTGCTGTCCGACAACTACAAGAAAGAAGACATTGACTTCTACCTCGATCAACGTGGTCCGGGTGGCAACGATGAGCGGGAACGATAAAGTTTTCGCTGTAAAAAGAAAGCTGCAGGAAGGAAGAAAACGTCCTCGCCAGAGCCGCAAACCTCAAAGTGTGCATACGAAACCGGAGATGAGGCCATGGAGAATGATGATACTGGCATGTCAGGAGAGTCGGAGACAGAACTAGTGTTCCCCCTGCCGAAAGAGCCAAGTGTGTCTGTCAATCTTTCTCGCCGCATCCTTAATGCACCTGCTGTCATGGAAGTGGCTGATCGTTTCCGCATGTCCAATAATCAGGTGCGTATTGTGTATAGTATTCATCGATAGCGTCAGTTTTAAAGTGTCCCGTAACCCACATGTATTCTTGACAGTTTCCTTTCCACTTTCCATTCTCTACATAGGTAGTAAGCATTGTGGCTGCTATCACACGTTCGGCGGATCCACCAGCAGACCTCAATCAGTTCAGCATCTCGAAAGAAACGGCTCGCCGGGGAAGAGTGTCACATCGCCGTGAAGTGGCGACGGCTGTGAAGGACTCCTTCACGCCACCGAAGCACACTGTTGTCCACTGGGATGGCAAAATGGTCAAGGTCAGTTGATTAAGTTTTCATAGCTATCAATTTAGTAATGAGATTCATGAAGCATAATGTCAATTAAAAAGAGAACTGAATGTGAACAAAAATAGGTTACTTTACAACCATGAAATTGAAATATATGGCATGTGTTTCAGAACTTCCTTGGAACGGCGGAGCACCGCCAAGCAATTCTCATCTCCGGGGCTCCTTATTGCACAGAAGGAAAGTTGCTGTCAGTCCCAGCCGTTGCTGACGGCACCGGACTGTCGCAGGCGCGGGCAACCATACATGCTCTCGAAGATTGGGGATGTGAGGAGAGCGTCATCGGACTCTGCTTCGACACCACTTCCAACAACACGGGGAGGGTGCAGGGTGCAGTTGTCCGGCTGGAAAACATGCTCGGGCGACCGCTACTCCAGCTGGGATGCCGTCATCACGTCCTAGAGCTTATCGTGGGGGCAGTAGCCGTCACCCTGCTCGGAAGGACTACGGCACCAACTGATCCTTTGTTTCAGCAGTTGAAGAGAAGGTTAGTTCATTTTTGTGCAAGGTAAAGTTAGGACACACATGATATTCCACTAGTTTATAAAACAGCAAGCCAAACCGAAACTTCAGAGTTTTCTCACACAATTTTCTTGTATTATTTTTGAAGATGGGACGAGCTCGATCTCTCGACCTACTGCAAGCTGCAGGTCGAGAATCTGGCGGAGAGTACGTGGCTAATAGAACTCCGGGACGCGGCGGTCAGCTTCCTGAGCACAGCTTCTGGTTTCGTCAGAGACGATTACCGGGAAGTGGCAGAGATCACGCTCCTGGTACTCGGGACACAACCACGCCGTGGCATTCACCTCATGCGCCCAGGAGCCTACCACCACGCAAGATGGATGGCTAAAGTTAGTATTTTCAAATAAAAATAATCTAGAGATAAGTTTAAATGGTATTCAAAGATAAACATTTCATTATAACGCAAACAAAGTAATTGGTAACAATAAACCTGTCTTACTTACAATGGTGCCTATTCTGTTTCAGGTCATCTACTACACAAAACTGCTGATATTCAGTAGGCAGCTGGAGCTCGACGCCGAGCTGGTCGACAAACTGCACAGGATCGTGCTCTTCTATACGTACCAGCTTGGTTGGCGGCCCCTGTAGCAGCTGATGCGCCGTTGAATGACCTGGGTACTATACCAGCGTTTTTTGAGGTATAGGGCAGTGGACCGCGAGGTGGCAGAAGCGTCACTGGCAGTGATGAGGCGGCACTTCTGGTATCTGAGGCCTCAGACCGTCATCTTCGCTCTATGCAGCAACAAGGTGGATGGCACTGTGAAGCAACAGATGGCAGAGAAGCTGTCCCACCTCCCTGTACCCAAAGACTTCGCATACGAGAACGTCTCAGTCGACGAGATGACGCTACTCCCCCGACCTGAATCGACGAGTCTCCTGGTTCTTATTTGCCAGGTCTGAAGATGTATGGGTCTTCGTGGCTCACCTGCCAACTGAAAGTGGGACGAGAACGAGGACTTTTGTGCGTCTGAAGGATGTGATCTTAATCATCAGGTTACCAATGACGTCGCTGAAAGAGGAGTCCAACTGATACAAGACTATGCGAACACGGTCACAAAGGACGAGGCACAGCTGCAGGATCTTCTGCAAGTGGTGAGAAAAGAACCGGAAAGAGCTCGGCGACTTCAAGAAGTCATCACTCGCCACGATGACATAGCACAGAGGGACAACGTTGCAGCCAGTGACGTGTGATAGTGGTCAATACAATGACAAAAGTGATTGTTTAAGGTTATTGTTTCTTTTCTTCCTATATTGTCTGCTATATTGCTGATTTTTTTGAAAAGTATAGGTGATCGTGGTTTTTCCATTATTTGGCACTATACTAGCACATTGGTATTACCTGTATACAGGCACAACTTTTAAACGTTAGTCGTATGACATTGGAAGGCACACCAAACGACTTCTCTCATCAAGAGGATTCAGAAAACATCCTATTTAATGATTTATCTTGATTCAGTAAAACGTTAAAAAGTATGCATTTAAAAAAAAAAACTCGTAATTCAAGGTCGATGCGACACCCCTAAATATTGATCAATTTTGTAAAAATGTATCAATGTGCTAGTATAGTGCCAAATAATGGGAAAAACTACGATAACCTATACTTTTAAAAAAAATTGAAAAGTGGGCCACCCTAATCACATGTCTAGTTTGAGCGTGTATGGGGAGGCGTGTAGCTTTCGTTCAGTTCTTGCGCTGACACCGTGAACGCAATCAATATAAGGTCGTCTTCAGAGAGTGCAGCTGACATCTTCACTCGATGAAAGCACGGCACAACTGAGCAAAGTAGCTCAGTGCACATGAGTAGTGTATGGGCAAAGGCCTTGGCATGTGCAAACCGGGTTTGTACAGTGCACTGTGCAGTGCCACTGAGCGTGTATGGGCCCCTTTAGGTCAACTGTACACCCTTGACGACTGGTTAGGTTAGGTCGTGATATTTTCGTTAGTTAGCCTTATAAAGCTAACTAAAGAAGGCTGGGGGCCCTGATCTTCAGGTGATTCCATAATTGTAATACTTGGGTTCTAATGTAATGAGTTTTATTGTATTAACATGATTTGTATTTACTTATATTAAAGAGCTTTAACGGTTCTCCTATAATGAATTTAGTTTAACGGCATTTATCTGTCTGACTCGGGTAATGGGCATCTCGTTAAGCCTACTGGAAATAGACGGGAAACACGTGCAGGATTTTATATGAGTTTATTCATTTAAACTTCGGAAATACGGTAATTAAAGGTGGGGCCAATTAAGATGAAGATGACATTGAAAGAAAGAGAATTAAGTTGGCCTGAGCCTACTATCATTAAAAGAATTTACATTAAAGAAGAACTATGAAACACAATGTGTCTTACGATCGTAAAGCTCAGTTAAAATCTGCTTTACAACGACGCGTAAGGTTACCAATTGTAAATTTTAAAGGTAACTATTCCCTCGACACACCAGTTGGGATTTAAAAAATAATTTACCTCTCTCTCTCTCTCTCTCTCTCTCTCTCTCTCTCTCTCTCTCTCTCTCTCTCTCTCTCCACCTGGCTACAGTCTTCAACAAATTGTTAGAGACGGGCCAGGTGCCTGGTGACTGGAGGGAAGCCAACGTGACCCTTATCTTTAAGAAAGGGGATCACGAAAGTCCACGGAACTATCGTCCCATTAGTCTCACTTCAGTTGTAGATAAATTATTAGAGGGGATAATAGCGGATAGGATCGTTGACCATTTGGATTCCTACAAGCTGCTTGGGGACTCCCAACATGGGTTTAGACGGCATAGGTCTTGTCTCATCAACAATGCTCGAGTTTTTCCACGTCATGTTGAGTGAGTATGATAAGAGTAGGGCGATTGATATACTTTATCTCGACTTCCAGAAAGCCTTTGATAAAGTACCTCACCGCCGGCTAATGGCGAAAGTGCGCGAGCTGGGTATCGGTGGGGAAGTAGGTAGGTGGATTGAAAACTGGCTGAAGAATAGGCGGCAGAGGGTTGTAATTAAAGGGGCTAGTTCGAGTTGGGCCTCGGTCACTAGCGGGGTTCCTCAGGGTTCCGTTTTGGGGCCGCTGTTGTTTATCATTTACATAAATGATATAGACGGTGGCATCGTCAGTCGGATCGCCAAATTCGCTGATGACACCAAGCTTGGGGCCAATGTTGGGACGCCCGAAGCGATCGAACAACTGCGTGCGGACCTAGGTAGGATAGGAGAGTGGTCCGAAAAATGGCAAATGCCGTTTAACGTGGGTAAATGCAAAGTGATGCACATTGGCTACGCCAATCCCAAGTCGGACTACTCGATGTTGGGGAGTAATATCGAGGCGACTGATTTGAAAAAGGACTTCGGTGTGCTAATTAGCAGCGACCTTAAGTTTACCAAACAGTGCGTAGAAGTGGAAAAGAAAGTCCAGAAGTTGTTGGGTTATATCAGGAGACAATTTCAGTTTCGGAACAAGGAGATTGTGCTCTCTCTGTACAATTCCCTGGTTCGGCCGCACCTGGAGTATGCTGTGCACTTCTGGTCGCCCACCCTCAGGAAAGATATCGAGAGGCTGGAGCGAGTGCAGGCGAGGGCCACAAAGTTAATCCCTTCCGTTAGGCATATGGGCTACAATCAACGCTTACGCACCCTGAACTTGTTTTCGCTGGTAACTCGGAGGCTGCGCGGTCAACTGAGCGAGGTTTTCAAGCTCTTACGCGGGTTGAACGACGTCGATTTTAGAAGCATGTTTAATTTAAATGATAACCCAACTCGCAACAATGGTTGGAAGTTGGATTTGAAACGGTTTAGGACTAGTGTGTGTGGGGAATTATTTTACGTATAAGATCTGTGACACATGGAACAGTTTACCTTCAGAAGTTGTGAACAGTTCCTCTGTGGATCATTTCAAGAAAAGGTTAGACCAAATCTTGCACACTCTTTGAGTGTGTAGAAAATTTTCCCTGGCACCCATTGCCATTGGTATCTCCTCGGTATGGGCCGCAAGGCCTTTTGAGGTACTTCTTTTCCTTGTAACTCCTTGTAACTCTCTCTCGGCAGTTAACATAAAACAAATTTATAATTAATAATCACATCAATTAATTAACAATCATACTAATTCCATTTATTACAATATGGAGGGCCTATAAGAGTGGAGGCTAGGAGGGCCATTTGGACTGGGGCTCAAGCTTAAGGGGGGGCCTCAAATTTAGAAACTTTCAGGTTTGAATATAATGTTTTGCAGTGAAAGTAATAATTGGGTTTAGCTATGGGCCTCAAAAACTGGAAGTGGCTCGGGCCTCTCTGGACCTCTGAGAGGGCCTGACAATATGTTTATATATTGATAACAGAGTATAGTTTAAAACTGTTTTGTTATGAAGTGTATTCCCATATGGGCTATTTACTCAACCAAATGGATGTTCAGACCAACCTTTTTAAGCTACTTCAACCAGTCAAACCGGCTTTATAAAACTTTATAAGTCTTCTCTCTCTCGTATGTGTCGAGTGGACTGTGGAGTTGTGGGTTCTAGGTTTTTGAATCGTGGTCGTGGTGTGGGTATTTGGGGGAGGTTCTGGGTGAGGTAAGACTGGACATCGGCACTGTCTGGTCGGCTAAAGTACAATGACAGCGATGAGGGGTTTTGGGTGGCCTCTAAACTTTATTGATATTACTTCGTAAAATAATATATATATCAGTGGCGACTCCTGCACTCGGGCTTCTCCGGCTGAGCCCGAGAGGCAAGAGGCAAGGAGAAGCATGAGATAAAATTGTGTATTTATAGATTTAAGTTTTTAAAAAGTTTTAAATACAAATTGTAAAAATGGTTTTTGGCTGGTAGTATGATACTATTTTTCTGTCTAGCCTTCGTCACGCAAGCAAATTTTGAGCGCATTTAGATACCCTTACTACCTATAAAAAACTATATTGACACATTAAGTTTTCGTGTAATCTTTCAAGATCTTTTACTCGGGCGCAAGACATTACGTCCGAGAAAGTATAAGTAATATCGTATATTTAAAGTTCTTTTAATGAATAATTATTTGCTTGCATACGGTTACATAATAGTCCTGCTTCTAATTTTCATTAAATAAAATACATTTTTCCTCCTATTAATTTTTTTTATAAAGAAAAAAACATTTCAACTTGGGCTTATATCCTTCGGCCTTGTAGAGGCACAATTTTTAATTCTGGCGATACATGGTAACTTTTACATTTCGATAAGCGTGCCTTCAATTGCCTTGGGCGGCGGTGCAGTTTGATTTTTGCCGCAATGTGAGGTTGTTCGCTTTTCTTAAATAATCTGATTTATTTTTAATATTATAAGTATTCTGAGAAGTATAGCCCACCCATGGAGGACATAGTGTTATCATTAAAAGAAAACCACAAAGCTGATTCAGCTCCTTCTTACCATACCTGTAACTTCTGTTTCAAATGAAAGAAGTTTCTCTGTTCTTGATCGAATTAGATCATATTTAAGAAACACAATGGCTCAAGAACGGCTCTCGTCCCTAGCTAGGATTTCAATTGAAAAAGAAATACTTATTGATTTAGAAAGCAAAAAGGAATTACATGACCGAATATTAAAGGAATTTGCTTTAAAACCAAGACGCTTGGACTTTATGTTCAAGTAAATAAAATTCAAATAATTTTTTTTACCGAGGTATGTATTTATTTATTTTATTGGTAATCTTAAGTTATTGTCATGCATTTAGTGTCGGCTCATATGTAGACTTGAAAATTTAAAGAGCCAGAGTAGTCTTGAAGAGCTGGAGTCGCCAATGATATATATATATATACGAGTGTATATATATATATATATATATATATATATATATATACATATATATATATATATATATATATATATATATAATATATATATATATATATATATAAACTTTGCTCGGTTTTGAGCGGAGTTGAGCGGAGTGACAATTCTTTCGCTTAGTCGCCTGTTATGATTGTCTGATTCGCGTAAAGTGGGAGGAACTAATGTCTCTCGCTCAGTCGCCCGTTAGGGTCGGATCTATCAAGATGAGCGGCGTTAAAGATCATGAAGTGATCACAAGCCCTGCAGAGCCGAAGGCGCGGCTTGTATATTGAGTAATTTTTAGAAGGCCATTAATGGCTTAAAAACACTAAATGTTCCCTTACGAGGTTAAAGGGGTTAAAAGGGTTTTAAAAGTTCATTTGTAATGCTGTCCCCCCTTCCCTCAGTGCCAGTGTCATCTTTCAGTGACATCTCCCCTTCCCTCAGTGCCAGTGCCATCTTTCAGTGACATTCCCCTTCCCTCAGTGCCAGTGCCATCTTTCAGTGACATCCCCCCTTCCCTCAGTGCCTCGGCGGTATAGTGGCTAGCATCGCTGACTACGAATCAACCAGCCCCAGTTCGATTCCTGGTGACGCAATGTCAGGCGGCCCTCAGCTGCCCCAGCTGTTCATCCTTTCATAAAAGAAAAAATGTTTGGTAGATGAATGGATAACCTGGGTAGCCTAGTGGTTAAGATGCTGGGCTCATGATCGGGAGGTTAAACTCGAATCCGGAGGAGGACTTTGTAATTTTTGACCGCCTGTAGTCATGGTCGGATTCCACGTTAAGCCGTAGGTCTAAGGTTGGTCAGCAAGACACCTTCGTCAGAATAAACAGTTCAAGTGGAAGTAAAACTAAGGTTACTAAGCTACAAAGGTATATATATAATATATATACACACACACCATGCGTGACTGGTTACGAGGGCAGGAGGAGATCGGAAAGCAATTCCCTTCTTTACCAAACCCCGCAAATGAGAGGGATGTTGCAGATGGGTCGACTGCAGGTCGATCCTGACCGTCGTTCAGACCTTCATAAAGTATATACAGGATGTTTCACAACCGGTCTGCCATACTTTGGGGGGGTGATTTGGGGGGTGATTTGGGGGGTGATTTGGGGGGTGATATCGAGTAAAAAAGTTAATACAACATCGGTGCTATTTCCAACCGTTGCAGAACTACGGACGTTTTAAGGTGCACGGAAAAATTAAACAAGAGTATTAATCCGATGTATTTATTGCTACGTTTTATGAGATACACCTTATAAATGTTCAAAATATCCACCTCGGTTTTCAATGCACAGCCTTGCTCGTTCCAAACGAGAGTCCACTGCCCATTCAATCATTTCGGGGTGTTCTCGTATGTAAGCAGCGGCATCCATAATCCGACGCAAGAGTTCCTCTCTCTTTCATAAGGCCCTATAAAAAGAAATCTAACGGGGTTAGGTCCGGAGATCTTGGAGGGGCCACGATATTGGACTAGCACGACCAACCCAACGATTCCCGTACCGCTGATTCAAGTAATCCGTAACATGACGACCAAAATGTGGTGGCGCCCCATCGTGCTGAAAGGAAATCCTGCGCCTTGTCTCCAAGGGCACGTCCTCCATCAAAAGCGGAAATTCGTTCATCAGGAAATTCAGATAAAGATCAGCAGTTAATCGTTGTTCCAAAACTAACGGTCCAATCAGCTGACCTCCAATTACACCGCACCAAACATTCACCGAGGATCGATGTTGAAGTTTCCTTCCACGATACCGTGGGGACTGTTGGCGGACCAAATGTGAGAATTTCGTCTATTGTTAATTCCATCCCGAATGAATTGTGCTTCATCACTAAACAGTGTGCGATTAGGAATTTGGCGATGCATAGCCATCCACTGGCAAAATTTAACACGTTTATCATAATCATCCAGGTAAAGAGCTTGCACACGTCGCAAATGGTAGAGATACAAACCCTCGCTCATCATGTATGGTTTGCCATACACGCGATGCGGATTCACCAATTCGTCTAGAAATCCTTCGAACATTGGTAGTTGAGCTACGTTGTACTAGGTCCAGTATGAGCTCCTCCTCAGCAACCGGCCGTCGTACTACATGTTCTTGGTTAGGTGGAACAATTGTCCCTGTTTCCCTTAATCTCTGGTGTGTGTCACTAAACACTTGCCTCTTTGGTATTCGGCGGTTCGGAAAACGTCTTCGATATTCCTCAACTTCCGCTCTGCTGTTACCATCACAGAATCCATAAATGAAATGGATATCAGTGTATTCACCGGGTGTGAACTGTCGATTCATTTTGATTGTTCACCTAGCGCAACACAATGTCTCGTGCCACAGATCAGAACCAACTGAAATAAAAAAACTGAGGATAAGTAGTGGTAACTTCGTTAACCGAAACTATCACCAGTGCTGCCATCTATCGAATTACACACAAGTAGGGATTTGTTGTTTGCACATCTTAAAACGTCCGTAGCACCTATGTTGTATTAACTTTTTTACTCTATATCACTCCCCAAATCACTCCCAAAGTATGGCAGACCGGCTATGAAACACCCTATATGTATCAGTGAGGTACCGATTCCAAAATTTAGCCGATGCCGATACCGATTTTTTGCCTATATTTAAAAATATCAATTCCTTTCATAAATTTTACTAACCTAATGTGAAAACTCACTTTTCATATTTTTACATTTCAAAATTGTTAAAATGCTTTTCCTCAGCTCACTCCATAATATATGGTACCAGAATTTGTTACTCATATACCGTAGCTAAAATGATGTTAAATAGTTTTATTACTCAATAAAATGATAAAATAATTTTAATTTAGTTTCATAAATTGAATATCAGTATTTAAAGTAATTGTTTTTCCTTATGTTGAAGGTATTTTCTTTCTTCAACAATGTCAAAAACAACAAAAAATTTTATTAAAATTTCGTCCTTGGTGGCCAACTTGAATGAAAAAAAAATGGATATACAACTTGAGTTTATAAAATTATTAATACACTTAAAATAAAGTGAACATAATAAGATGGTTTAATATATAAATTATAAAGTACAACTTACTATAGAATTATTATTAATATAGAGTTGGAGGTTACAATAGTTTATAATATTTAGAGATTAGCTAGTTAGAGAAAATGTAAATTTATGGGCAACTTAACTTATTACGCTTTGCCTTTTTCGTGAATGTAAAGTATTTTTATATAATTACACTTTGAAATTAGAATAAATTATCACAAATAGTGTTTTTTGTGTGTTCAATTTTCTATAAATTTATAGATTTTGTTTTGTAATGAAAATTTTAAAATTTCAAAGAATCGGTAAGAGAATCGGCTAAATTTGGCCAATGCCGATGCCCCCAAATGGCCGATTCTGCCGATGCCGATGAATCAGTACACTACTAATAAATAAATATATATATATATATATATAAACTCCAAGACTATATAAACTCCAAGACTATAAATTGGGAAACAATCAGATCGCACATGGCCCAAATAGAATGGAGAACAACTTTCGAGAATAAAACAACTGAAGAAATGCTAACAACCTTGGAAGAAAAAACGCTGAGAATTTTAGAAAAATATGCTCCGAAATCACAGCCAAAAGGAAAGAGAAGCTGGCTAGAGAGGCAAAAGAGAAGACATTTCCGCAAAAGAAAGAGAGTGGAGGCGAAGTTAGGCAACTGCGGAGATAATGATAGGAAAGCAATAAAAGAAAAACTGGAGGGTATCGATAGGGAAATACAAGCCCTGATTAAGGACCATGCAGAGAGGGAAGAGGAAAAGGTGGTAGAAGCAATAAAGGAAAATCCAAAATACTTCTATAGCTATGCAAAAAGGAAAACAAAAATGCGCGCCGCTATTGGGCCCTTAAGGACAAGAAATAATGAACTAACCGACGATCCAAAAGAAATATCTGATACATTGAGAGCTCAATATGACTCAGTTTTCGGTACCCCAAAAAGTGACAAAGTGATACCTGACATAAATGCATTCTTTGAAGAGGAATTGCAAGGAGAGTATATAACAGACTTTGATTTTACACCAGAAGATGTAGCGAGAGCTATAGGACAAATGAAACCACATTCAGCTGCAGGTCCGGAAAATTGGAACACATTATTGATTAGAAACTGTAAAAATGAAATAGCTACACCTTAATACTGGATATGGAGAAGATCCCTAGACACTGGGGAAATACCGAGCATCTTGAAAAGAGCAAACATTGTCCCTATATATAAAGGAAGGGACAGATCTCAAGCAAAGAACTATAGACCAATGTCATTGACGTCCCATCTCACTAAAGTATTTGAAAGAATAATTAGAGAGAAAATTTATGACTTCTTGGAGACACGGGAAAGATTCAACGAAAATCAGCATGGATTCCGATCAGGTAGATCATGCCTATCACAACTAATAGAACACTACAACAATATCCTAGATGCATTGGAAGACAACTACGATGTTATATACACAGATTTTGCTAAAGCTTTCGACAAATGTGACCATGGTATAATAGCACATAAAATTAAATATATGGGAATAACAGACAAAGTGGGAAAATGGATCTACAACTTCCTCAGAGAACGTCTGCAGGTCGTCAAAATTCAAGGTATATCATCATCAGAATCGGAAGTACGCAGCTCAGTACCACAAGGGACAGTACTGGCCCCACTCCTGTTCATTATCATGCTAACAGACATAGACAGCGGAGTAAACAGCAACAGTATAGTAACATCCTTTGCAGATGATACAAAGATCAGCAGAAAAATCAGCGATGTACATGACGTGGAGGCCTTGCAGAGGGACACGAACAAAATATACAAATGGTCAGAAGACAACAACATGCCATTTAACACCGAGAAATTTCAGCTCGTGAGATATGGTAGAAAAGAAGAACTTAAAAAGACTGCATATTATGCTCCAGATAGAGAGGAAATTCAGAGAAGCACGAAAGCGATCGATCTCGGGATAATAATGACAGATGATGCGAAATTCGAAACACAAAATCAGATAGCGATAAATAAAGCAAAAAGAGTCGCCGGACAGGTACTAAGAACATTCAAGAGAAGGGACAGGACAGTAATGATTCCCCTGCTAAAAACATTGATTATACCAAAACTTGAATACTGCTCAGTTTTGACGTCCCCATATAAAAAGGAAGAAACTAATAAACTAGAAGAAACGCAAAGGCATTTCACAGCCAAGATTGATGGCTGCAAAGAACTCAACTACTGGGAAAGACTACGTAAACTAAATCTGTACTCCTTGGAAAGAAGAAGAGAGAGGTACACCATAATCTACATATGAAAAATGATCGAAAAACTGGTACCAAACCTAAAACTAAACCCAATTACCATTCAAACAACACTGGAAAATAGGAAAGGCAGAATGTGTAGTGTTCCCAAATTAAAGGCCAGACAAGGGACCTCCTCAACTCTGAAGGAAAATAGCTTGGTTGTCAGGGGGCCAAAACTTTTCAACCAGCTTCCAAAGGACCTCAGAAACGTAACGGGGGTCAAAGTTGGTCTTCAAGAGAAGACTGGATGCCTGGCTCAGGACGGTACCAGATGAGCCGGGCGTGCCTGGCCTGGCTATGTGCGGAGGAGAGCGCAAGAAAGCAACTCGCTCCTACACCAAGCCAGACCTAGAGGCGGGGCCACCAGCTTGACCTCCGTGTGAAGAGAGACCAACGCACGAAACAACGTAAGGTTCATAAGGTAAGGTATATAAATGGTATTTGTGGGATTAATTATTTCCCTCGCTCTGTCATGCACCCAACTTGTCTAATTCTAAATTGACCTTCATTTCTTCCTTAAATCCATAATCCGGATTTTAATTACAAATGAAGTGAATATAATTAGGAGGCTCATTATAAGCCATTTCTGTAATAATATGTATCACCTATACAGTTTAATTACACCTGACCTTTAAACGAAAACAGCTCCTCTGTTTACATTGTGTAATGCGTTAGAGATTAGTATACTATTATTAGGCACGTCCACCTATTCTATAACAATTTAGATTGATGTATTGTATAGCAGTTTATTATAACTTTTCATTAAGAAGTGATAACTTATCAATAAGGATGTGGCGACGTATTCTAAATCGTTAGGGATTTTCAGAGTTACGAAACCGTATAAAAAAAATAAAAGATTTTAACTGTATTTCGCTGTTCCAAGGGGGTCTTTTGGCATAGATTGTGTCCACAGCATCAAGACTTCGTTTTAGTTCGTTATTGCTCTTTATTTATCTATATTATTTACTATTTATAATAACTGCAAATAGATTCATACCACATATATATATAGGGTGCGTCTAAATTATGTTGACACTTCTATGGAAAGTATTTTTCCATAGAAGCGTTAACATAATTTAGACACACCCTGTATATATATTTACTTATAGCCACAGAAAATAAATATGGCTGAATAGTCTTTTGTAAAACGAAACAATTAATTTTCTATTTTTCACGCGTTACACGATCGAAAACCTGTCAATAAAATCTTATATATTATTTACCGTGTTTGAGAAGCGTTCCAACAATTTTCATTCAGAATATAAGTCTTATTTCCTTCTAATATTATATCCTTTACCTAAAATTGTAAATTGTCTATCGACCCAGAAGAAGATACTGAGCTTAATCTAATCGTGTCAGTTACAGTCTTTTCCTCATTTATATATAATTACTTCCTGGGATATCTACACTGTAATTACAAACAAAAAAACTACTAACTCATCTGTGTGTATATATATATATATATATATACAGGGTGTCCCAGAAGTCTGGACCCATAGAGAAAATAGACATTATATTTTTAAAGTGAAACAAACACATTTATAATGTCAGTTTTACATATTTCAGGAAAGAAAATACCCTGATGGTTCACTATACCAATTAAGAGAAGGTAGAACTGGTATTGCTACTTGTTTCCGGAAAAAGCCAGAGGGAGGCATGTTCGTGAAATAACTGACATGCCACTATCTGGCTTTTTCCGGAAACAAGTCTTAACATCTTCTCTTAACTGGTATACTGAGCCATGAGGGTATTTTCTTTCCTGAAATATGTAAAACTGACATTAGAAATGCGTTTGTTTCACTTTAAAAATATAATGTCTATTTTCTCTATGGGTCGAGACTTATGGGACACCCTGTATATATATATAACGCACACGCACAGGGGAAGATAAAAAGCGATTCCAAAACCTTTCGTGTATTGAATACCTTATCAAGGAATGAAAGGAGAATGCAAGAAGCGAATGGCAGTATGTATATATATTTACAACACAGACCGAAGAGATAAGAAGGATCACCAAAAGTTAAACAAGTACTCATTATAAAAGTGGTTCCCAAACATTTTGAGTCATTACCCCATTTTCACATAGATACCTTCAAAATGACCCTCACCCTACCTGTACCCAACGAAAAGCCAGTACCAGGTTTGTCATATCCATATCGTGTATTTATGCAGTTTCTGTACTTTAGAAGTACTTGCAGAGTACCAAATTACCCCAGTGAAAAAGCCAAATTACTCCAAAGGGGTAATTTACTCATAGTTTGGTAAGATAGAGTCCATTTTTTGGGGGGGTTCCCAAACTCCTGATATTAAAATTATTTTCAAGGTATACGAATAATGCACATTTTAGAATATCCCTTTCAGTTAAATTTTTTTATGTAAAATTTGAGAACCTTCTCAATTAATACTATGATTACATCACATATGCAGTTAAGCAGTGTATTAGAATTATTCGCGGCAGTGGCGGCCGAACGTCAGCGCGCAACGGGGGAGCCAAATACGACTGATTAGCATACTAGGACTGATTAGCATACTACTGATTAGCATACTAGGACTGATTAGCATACTACTGATTAGCATACTAGGACTGATTAGCATACTACTGATTAGCATACTAGGACTGATTAGCATACTATGATTAACATACTATAATTCATTAGATTACGTGAACATGTTAAAGTGCTACAGTTAGTTACTTACAATTTACGAAATATGTTACATAGCCCCAAACACAAAGTAAATGTTTACTTTTTACTTTGAATAACTTTTTTTTATAGTTTAAACTGTCAAAATATCTTCGCTGGCAAAGGGTCCGCCGGTCCCCAGACCCCACCCCCCGTTCCACTGCCTATATTTCGCGGTTATGCACGCGTATTTATGTTGTTTTACTCAAACCTCTAAAGTTTTGCCAGTCTGACTTACATAAACCGAATCAGGGGCGGATCCAGACCCATGCAACCGTGCACATGCATCGGTCAGAAAAAGATGTGCATGTGCATCGGTTGCATTGGTCTGGATCCGCCCCTGCGAATCGTGTGTTAATGAAAAGGAGTGGGGACTAATACTGTTTCTGATTCTGGTTATGGATTTTAGCATCATGCTGGCGTTCTTTGAGGAAGTTATAGATTTTGGTTTTATTTTAGGTTATTATGCAATGATCACATTTGTAGAATGCTTTAGAAAAATCCTTATATCGTAGTTTTCATCGTTTTCAAGTGCATCAAAGATATTGTTATAATATGGTAAAATATATATATATATATATATATATATATGCGCCTCGGTGATGTAATGGTTAGTATCGCTGACTACGAATCCATCAGCCCCGGGATCGAGACCCGGTGACGGCAGGCGGCGCGCAGCAAAACCCAGCTGTTCATCCTTCCCAACAATAAAAATTGGTTGGTAGATAAATGGGTACCCTGGGTAGCCTAGTGGTTAAGACGCTGGGCTGCTGATCGGGAGGTCGTGAAATCGAGTCCGGGTGAGGACTTTGTAATTTCTGACCGCCCATGGTGTAGCGTAGTTCGGATTCCACGTTAAATCGTAGGTCTGAGGTGGAGTGAAAAGCCTAACCTTCGTCAGAATGAACAATTCGGGTGGGAGCAAAACCAAGGTTAACCATAGTTATATAATGGCCAATTACTGTAAGTGTAAGCCCTATAATAAATATAATTAGATTAATTAATAAATAATTGCTTGATAATTGGTTAATAAAAGAGATTAATAAGCTTCGTTGCATTTTCCTTTAATTAAACAAAACAAAATTAATGATGAAAGTCACAAATAAAGATTACAATTAAAATTAAATGAGATTAAATGAGATTTGGATTAAATGATTGATGATTATATTGTTCAGCAACTTCTTATTAAATGAATTACAAGGATGAGCAATAATAAACTAAATGTTTGACGGAAATAATACTGCGCGTATGAATCGATACAGTGTTAATTAAGCTAATGAATAAACGAGGCCAAAGAACGGCCTGTTACGATGATTGTTTCATGATGAAGGTCATCGTTTCACTAAAGGTAGATAGCTTGAACTGGATGCCTCGAAGGTATGTATGAAGTCGTTGTCATCGAAACATGAAGTGAGAGGGAGAGCTTCCATGCGCTGTCTGGTTAAGAGCTATGAAGCGATTTGTTTAAGGCAGATGCGATCGAAGGAAATCCCGTGTCGGGCTGTGAGCGAGTGAATGCGCTCAAGTGTCTGCTTATAAAAGTCGTGTCACAATATATATATATATATGAGAGGGGCGTATTCTTTGAGAGTCTCAACCGGAATATAAAGGTAATAGTCGTTCCTTAGGTTGATTGGATTTTGGCTTTCTTCTTCTTTGGGGATGGAGGGGTGAGTGGAGCGCTTTTGCGGGCATTCGCCCTTCGTCCCGCCCTACTACATTAAAAAAATGAGACCATTAAGATTTGCCTCGACTATCTCTTCCGTCCACCCTCTGAACATATTGTAATTCAAGTTAGTTTTATAGTCTGTTTAAACACAGTTTTTTATTATTACCCTGTTTTTAGTTTAGTGTTTCACTGTTGAATTTTATAATTAAATTTCTATAAATTTCTATAATTATTTTTTAATCTTAACTTCCATTTGTATACTATATATATATATATATATATATATATATATATATATATATATATATATATATATAGTGGGCCTAAACTTGTACTCGGATGAGGTGATGCTTGATTGATTTAATGCTAGTGATTAATTGATGCAAATTGATTGTTATAATGATAGGCTGGGTTAACAATTTATGATGTCACACAGTATCACTGGTTGAAAGTGGCTAATGGAGTAGGCCTACTATAATATTTCTGAGCGATACGAATTGTTTCGAGGTCACTAGCTTGATTACACCCAAGCAAATATTGTTAAGGTTATAAAAAGCACCTTATTGTTTGGTATCTAATTAAGAAAATAAATCAGTTATTTGTTCACAGTGAATAACAAATGATTGACAATAATTATAGTGAATAACAATTATTTAACGCCCTTTATATTATGCTAAGATGACATGGAGCTTAGCCAATAAGAGAAATGGTTAAGAGTTTAATGATCTAGTAATGCATTCATTTAGGTTAGGCTAATGGCATGCAAAATGGAACACAACATAAAATATGAAACCTAGTGATAATAGAAATTATGCACGTACGTTTTGGTACATGAATAGAATATGTAACACACTGATTATGTAGGCTAAAGGTTATGAATAGATGAACATGGAACGAATGCTTCTGCCTAATAAATAATAGAAATTAAGCACGTACGTTTAGGTACACTGAATAGAATATGTAACACTGATTATGTAGGCCAAAGGTTAAGAATAGATGAACATGGAACGGGCCTAGTAATGACAAAGAATGCACGTGCGTTTAGTACACTGTAAATAGATTAGACCTTCATTTAGGTAGGCTAGAGTTACGCACTAATGGAACATTGAATGGGCCTAGTAATGATAAAGAATGCACGTGCGTTTTGTACACGGTAAGTGGATTCGGCCGTCAATAATGGAATGCTTAAATAAATCACATAAATAAGTGGATGCAAAATATCATGGATACGTGAAAGAACACAATAGCAGGATGATACAATTCACATTACGGTATTGGAAATGACACTTGAACTGGGCATAGGAAATAAACCTAGTGCGGGTTTGTATTAGAGAATTAGTCTGATGCACAATCAAAAATTGTAATGATACTTGGATTATGAAATAGGCCTACTGTGTTTTTAACGAGAGTCAGTTCGAACGATTTGTAAAACACTTTGCGATTATAGCCTACGCTTCTGCGGTACACTGATGTAGGCTTTGCGTTATTGTTTAGACGAGGTAAAAAAGGGTAGGCTTACCGATACTGAATACCTCTGGATGGAATAGATACTTGCAGGTTGACTTGTAGACTGTAGGCCCGAAATGCCGAATACCTCTGTAGATGGAGATACTTGAAGGTTGACCTTGTAGACGTAAGCTCGAGGTGATGCTGACCGTCCCATTGAAGTTTGTTCAACGGGCGCCGGTCGCCTCAAGTGTTGATTCGCTTCGTGTAGAGTTGAGATGATGCTTGAGGGACAAGCCGGCTGAAGTCGAAACGGCGCTGGGCTTCGAAGAAGTGCTTCTGCAGGCTGACGGCGGAAGGTCTTACTTACGATGGATCGAAAGCCTTGAAGGAACAGCAAGCCGCTCCTCCGGCGGGAAGCCGGAGGGCGGTTGACCTGACGAGTTTCGCTCGCGAAGGTTGAGACCAAGATGAGAAAATGACGAGCGACAAGTGAGCAAGTGAGAATGAGTATCAGTGGAATCTCACTTATATAGCCTCTGTGACCCGGACTTTCGCGGGCATTTCTTGAAACGCCTCCTACGCGTCCTTTAGTTGATAAGGGCTTGCTTTCGCGAGCCTTTTGGGGAGAAACAGACGTTTTCATTGTTTCTGATTCCTTGACCAATGACCACGTGTGTCTTCTAAGAATGTTTGATGATGGCGTGGAAGAAAGAATTTGTTTGTCTACTTGTTAGTCTATTTGTTGTCGGTCCTCTACATGTATATATATATATAAAATGGCAGGAAACTATAAGTATAAATGTACAATAATTTCGGTCACAAACGCGATTATGTTACTATGAACGGATGTTCCATATTGCTGTTAGAGACTGATATATATATATATATATATATATATATATATATATATATATATATATATATGATACACACAGACAGTGCATGGAACAAGGAACTCTTCTGGGATAATTAAATCCACTATAGTCCGAATAAGTAATGGTAAATGACAAATACCATAGTTTTTCTTTTTCATGATGCTAGCCCGACGCGGGCAACGGGTCACTCGCAAAGAGGTCCCATAAATATAGCTTCCCTCACCAGCTATCTGCAAAGCAGACAGGATCCAGCTTTGGGACATGGATCTAGGGTTTAAAGCAGCCTAGCCCTGCTACATTTAGAACCTCAATATAAGCAAAAGACTCGCTGCCTTCACGTCAGATTGAATACATAAAAGAAAAAGGGGTAACTATTATATTTTTAGCCAAAAACCAAAACTTAAACCTCAACTGGTAGAATTGAGCGTCCACTTTTCAAGGCACATAACATGTCCGTTTCAAGATGGGAATGAACTCAGAATGGTCCCCTGAGTTTTTTATGATACACACAGACAGTGCATGGAACAAGGAACTCTTCTGGGATAATTAAATCCACTATAGTCCGAATAAGTAATGGTAAATGACAAATACCATAGTTTTTCTTTTTCATGATGCTAGCCCGACGCTCAATTCTACCAGTTGAGGTTTAAGTTTTGGTTTTTGGCTAAAAATATAGTTACCCCTTTTTCTTTATGTATTCAATCTGACGTGAAGGCAGCGAGTCTTTTGCTTATATTGAGGTTCTAAATGTAGCAGGGCTAGGCTGCTTTAAACCCTAGATCCATGTCCCAAAGCTGGATCCTGTCTGCTTTGCAGATAGCTGGTGAGGGAAGCTATATTTATGGGACCTCTTTGCGAGTGACCCGTTGCCCGCGTCGGCTAGCATCATGAAAAAGAAAAACTATGGTATTTGTCATTTACCATTACTTATTCGGACTATAGTGGATTTAATTATCCCAGAAGAGTTCCTTGTTCCATGCACTGTCTGTGTGTATCATAAAAAACTCAGGGGACCATTCTGAGTTCATTCCCATATATATATATATATATATATATATATATATATATATATAATATATATAATATACAGTATATATGTATGTATGTATGTATGTTGGTCATAGAATCCATATACAAATATGAAAAGATAAGCAAAAAGAAAGATTCACATTATCTCGTTTTATACATGGCTCAGGTTATAAAATAGAGTCCAAAGCACACTACAAATAAACAAAGGCAAAATGACAAATATATAATTTACAAATACAGTCCATAGTTCAATTGATCTATTTATTTATTTGTTTTTTGTTCTGTTTATAAATGTAAAGGTAACGTACGTATATATTATTTACTTTATGTTAATTTATGTGATTTCGAACGACAGTTCAGGATCGACCTGCGGTCGACCCCTCTGCAGCATCCCGCCTCATTTGTGGGATTTGGTGAAGGAAGAATTGCTGTATGATCTCCTCTGCCCTCGTAGCCAGCCACGCATGACTGGTCAGGGATTTTGCACAGGAATCTGTCCAGCTGGTTCTTGAAGTTATTCAGGTCGGTGTGCTGGAGATTCCTCACTTCTTTTGGTAGGGCATTGAAAAGCTTTGGGTCTCGTATTATGAGGGCATTTTCCATCCTCGTTTTCATGGCCCCTTGTCCCACTGCAGCTGGGAAGTACAAAATCTGCCTCTTCTCTCATTCCAGTTTGTTTCTATTTCAATTCTAAGGAGGGGGACAGAGCCCTCAAGTATTTTCCATATGTATTTTATGTACCGCTCGCGCCTTCTTTCCAGAGAAGTGAGTTTCAGGGATTGTAGTCGAGACCAGTAGTCTTTACCTTCAGTTTCCTCTATCTTAGATGTAAAAGTCTTTTGTATAGCTTCAATGTTCGCAATGTCTCGTTTTCTGTATGGGCTTGTGAGTATTGAGCAATACTCAATTACTGGTAGGACTAGACTCTTCTATAATTTGAACATGATGTTTGCTTTTCTGCTGCGGAAGCTTCTCCAGATGATTCCCACTATCCGACGATATAATTACTCCAAGCTCCCTGACTTGTGGATTTAGTGTTATCTGTTTGGCTTGCAGAGTTTTATACCCTTTATTCTGTAGCTCCTTGTTATTACCATATCTTAGAAGTTGGAATTTTATTTCGTTGAACTTCATATTGTTGTCTTCTTCCCACTGGAATAATGTTTCGATGTCGTTTTGTAATTTTTCTATGTCACCTTCGTTCAATATTTCCTCGCATATCTCTGTGTCATCTGCGAAACATGATACAATACTGTCATTGATATCTGCATCAATATCTGGCATGGGAGCTAGTGCTGTCCCTTGTGGGACAGAGCTCTCTACTTCCAAGACTTCCAATTTGACTCCATTTACCACCACTCTTTGGGTTCTTTGCGTCAAGAAATTAAATATCTATCTTCCTAGCTTTCCAGTAATTCCTGTATTCTTAAGTTTGTGTGCTATGATTCCAAGGTCATATTTATTGAAGGCTTTCGCAAAGTTAATATATATTACATCTATGTTTTCTCCTCGACACAATGTTTCCAATATTTTCTCATGGTGGTCTAATAGCTGTGATAGGCATGAACTTCCAGCACTGAAACCATGTTGATTTGGGTTGTATAAGTTTTTTCTTGTAGGTAGTAAGTAGTTTTGCCTCTAATTATACGTTCAAAGCACTTTATAAGGTGTGAGGTGACAGCTACTGGCCGATAATTCTTGGGCATTGCTCTATTACCACCTTTAAATAGGGGGGCAATGTTCGCGTTCTTTAATGGCAGTGGAATTTGTCCTGTGTCGAATGATTTCTTCCACAGTAAGTATAGCGGTTTGGCAATACTCTCTTTACATTTCTTCAGAAACGTGGCAGGCCATGTGTCTGGCCTGGTGCTGAATTGTCTCGCATCTGTGATAGAGCCTTAATTACATCCTTTCCAAGAACTCTAAGTCCATTAATAGGTTTGCGCCGGAATTTGTCCTTTCTGATTTGTATCAGTGTCGAAAAATTCGTCTGGGTTTTCTACTTTCATCTCGGACGTACGGGTGCTAAACACAGAATTAAATTGTTCCTTAAGCAGTTCGCTCATTTTTTTTGGGGGGGCGGGGAAGGAATCATTTGTGCATTTCGCCCCCCCGACTATCAACGGAACAATACTCTCTTTACACTGCATTTTCCTTTTCGCAAACGTGTAGAAGTATTTTGGGTTATTTTTTGTTTTCTGCTACCTTGTTTTCCTCCTCGTTTGTCTTATGTATGAATGTTTACTTTAGGTCCATTTCTATTCCGCCAGTTTCCGCTCTAGTTTGAGTCTCCTTGCATCAGTTTTGCATCTGTGGAGATGTTTTATGGTTTGCTTCCGCTTGTATATAAGCGACAATGGGTTTGGAAAGTAGTTGGATGGGAGACCATCCTCGGCTCTCTCTCTCTCTCTCTCTCTCTCTCTCTCTCTCTCTCTCTCATATATATATATATATATATATATTATATATATTCATCATCGATACATTCATAGTTTAAGTGGAAGTACGAAGAGTTAAACATCTTTTTACACCAAGATTACACCAAAGATTCAATAGGCCTAGCGTATTTAAATAATTATATACCTTACGTCCAAGTAGATATTTAAAAAAATATGCGTACGGTAAGCAGCTTGCATAATACGTTAATAATTAGGCCTAGTTACAAGACACTAGGCTATGCATCAGTCTCCAGAGTTTAGCCAGGCCTACCTCTAACATTTTACATATATATATCCTGATAAAACTAATTCATTTAGTACATCTGAAATTCACTGCAATGAAGGTCTACAGTAGGGGAAAAAATAGGTCAGGTATGTACAAAATCTTTGCCTATATATAATTTATTAAAATCTTTATCACATGTTACTCACCATTTTATGTTAGGGCTAAATTTTAAATTCACTCTTCCACAATTAGACGCCGAGACACTAAGAAATCGCCATTTTTAGGAAAATTAAAAAACTTCTACTCTTTATGAAAGATTCTACATGTTGCAAAGTACCGCAGCACACTTTAAAGGATTTTTGCTTTTATTTACAATAAACAAACTTTAAGGACAATGTTCGTTTGGAGTGGAATAAATGGATGGTTGAGGGAGAAAAGTCATTCACAAAGGGTGGTAATATGCGTGCTCCACCACTGGATGTGTTGTGCGATTTTGTGATAAAGTCTTGGGAAGCTGTTCGTGTAGAAACTGTTGTAAAATCGTTCAAAAAATGTGGGATTTCAAATGCAATGGATGGGGAAGAAGATGATTTGTTGTGGAGAGACGGTGACGAGGAGGATGACAGCGAAAGCAACGAAGACGAAGTTGGATCTTCCAGTGAATCGGACCCGTATGCAGACCTCAGGGGATATTAAAATGTGTTCATACGTGCTTTCATTGTCAATAAAATATAATTTTGAAGCAAAATTACCGTAATCTTGGAGTTACGGTAAAATTTTAACTGTTTATCTTAGGCCTAAGGTTTTAATTACAGTAATAATGTCATTGTGTGTATAATCAATAAACTGTCATTATGTATCGTTAACTGTCATTATGTATCGTTAACTGTCATTACCCCTGTAGTGTCTTGTTTAGATCGGCTTGTTTACCACTCTGTGGTAGAGGTTCACTTTTAATACCCGTATAGGTCGACCCTAAGTTTTGGAGAGATTTTTTCATGCTTAAAAAGTCGACTTATACGCCGCAATTTACGGTGTATATATATATATAATACAACTCAATGGTCTCCTGAGAAACTTTTGTTACACACAGATCGTGCATGGATCGGCGACCAGATTTTTGCGATCCCAATGCGGGACGGATCCATTGGTACAGTAATATACTCGTATGATATCTCGATAACACTCCACAGGTCAACCAATACCTTTTAAAAGCATTTTGCAGCACTTTATAGGCATTTTACTTTATCTTTCAAAGATATATAACGGACAAATAATTGTACTACCAAAAAGTAATTTTATATAGTTTACTTACCTAATTTATTAAAAAATTTTATTTAATTGTATTTGGCACTGGAATGTATTTTCTTAAGGAGAGGTATTTCTTTGTTCAGATATTCACAAAATTCAAGGCAATTCATCTCGTAATTACATATCGTTAATAACGCTGCTTTTAGAGTATTTATATTTAACCGACTTTTTTCTTCTGTCCAAAAGTTATCCATTATGGAAAATACCCTCTCTGTTGGAGCATTTGATCCAGGTAAACTCAAACAGAATTCTATTACCTTGGAATTGTTTTCAAAGGGAATTTTCTGACTCTTGAAATATGTAAATATTTCTACCCACCTACTGTCAACTTCCAGTTCCATGTCATTCCATTCTTTAATTCTTTCTGATGTTACAAAATTTTTTACACAAGTTACTTCATCAAATAGTTCACTGTCATTTAAAGGGAAATCGAACTTCCTTTCAAGAATAAATTCGATGCTTTCTTTAACTTCACTCCAGGAGATTAAGTTGCGAAGAAGAATCCAATTAAAATTTTTTACTTCTTCAAAACGTTGACACCACTCATTCAAATATTCTACACACATAGCATAGAATGAAGAAGTTGTATTTTTTAAACTTTCTATATTCTTTCCATGTCTCTCTAAGTCCTTTAACATTTTATCCACAGTTAAGGGTAAAAATGACTCCTGTTTTGTTTCAGTTAATTTTAGCTTTAAGTCCTTAAGAATACAGGCTATTTCTGGTAAGGAAGCTTTTTGAGATTCAACTTTGAAGATGCAATCATGGAATAATGAACTCTGTGTACAAAATACAGAAATGCCTCAGCATAAGGGTTCTCAAAAAACTTTCAAAGTTTTAAATAGCCGAAGAACCCTTTCGATGGCTGGCCTCAAAGCCAGCCACCTGGTTTTACTGTATCCTAATATATTTTGAAACTCCACGCCAACAAAATCACATATATCTTTCAGTTCTTCCACTCTGACTTTATAAATGTAAAAGAATGAGTAGATTTTCACAACTATCACTTCCACATCAATAGGCAGACAGTCACATGAACTTTTCATGCAGTTATTCAAAATATGGGCTGGACAATTGACACCAATTAATTTTCTACCCAAACTTTGTTATAGCCTGATAAAAAACATTATTTTTGCCACCTCTTGATGACCCCCAAAGTTAGTGTTTGTATTGTCAGCAGATAATGCTAGTATTTTATTTGTCAGCTGATGAGAATCTAAAGTTCTGTGTATGAAATTGAATGTTATTTTAGATGTCTCTCCAGCTAAACTTGTCACTCTAGGATTTTTACCTTAACTCCCTTTGTCGGTAAAAAAATACCTAACCAATAAAAGGCATACTTTGACATTTCCATGGTTCGTACAATCGCTGTAAATTGTTATGCAGTTGGAAAGTGAAAGGTCGTCTTTTAATGATTGCAGAACATCAGGTTGAAAGACATTAGTTAAAATTGCCTCTGTTTTAGTACGAGCGCAAGAAAATGTCTTATTGAAGCATCTTTTGATTAGTTTTGAAGTGCAGTCTGTAGATCGAAAAGATAGGTTGTGTTTGATTGAATGGTTAAGTCCAAGTTCCTTCACCTACTGCTACACTTTTTTTCTCTTCATCAAAATCCTTACTCTGTAAAAACGTTGTCAAAGGCCTACTTGATGAAGTGCAGGCATCAGCTTCTTTATGCTTAGTAGTTTAAATGACGTTTAATGTCACATTTCCCACCACTTGCAATTGAAAAAGTAGAAAAACATTTAATACATTTCACCATGCTCTCAGTCTTTGCTTTTTTAA
Organism: Bathynomus jamesi; assembly: GCA_023014485.1. NCBI lineage: Eukaryota > Metazoa > Arthropoda > Malacostraca > Isopoda > Cirolanidae > Bathynomus > Bathynomus jamesi. Next base: position 276,889 of record JAJOZX010000271.1, on the reverse strand, counting down.
TAAAAGGATATTCTTTTTCTAAATCTTCATTGAAAGTGCACTTTCTTTTTGAAGTCATTTTTAAAATGTATGAGTACTCTGACAATTAAATAATACGTCAACACCATTATAATTCAAAATTTTAACTGACGAGCGTCGGCCGTCGAGGTCTGTCGTACTGGAGGTTTCAAAAACGTTTTAAAACGTTTATGAGGGGATGCGCGGATGCCAGATCTACGATAATGAATACAAATTACATTTCATTTGTACGAAAATTGCATAAATACAAGAATGCGGGACATTGCATTGTCCCGCATTGGTCAATGTTTTTTGCGAGACAGAAACTCTAAATGCGACACAGTCCTGCAAAATGCAGGACGTCTGGTCACCCTATGCATTAGGGTGGTTCACAAGCATAGGGAAAATTTAGCATCTGAGATTTCACTTTTGGGTCATTGTTGCTTTTGTTCCTACACGTAGTGTGAATAACTGTGTGAAGTATGGTTGGTCTACGGTGTCGTTAAGAGGTCGCTCAATCATGCATGACGTGTCTCACTAATGACTGATTACTATAGTATGACTAAATTTGGCTTCTTCTTTTGTAGGAATGTGTAGAAATGCCGCCGAAGCAATCAAAAACACGGTCTAGCAGTGAGGTGTGGTTACTAGGGAAGGCGGAGGAGAAGTTAACTAGGGCAGGACTCCCTACCAAGCTTCAAGTCCTCCGGAAATTCATGTTCCACCATCTGGAGGAGAGGAAGACAGAATATAACAGTGCGGTGATGACCATTGAGGCTTTGATCCCGTTTTGGACAAAAACAAACGTTCCAATGACGGATACCAGATACGCTGAGAAGCTCCTGAAACTGTACCAACAATACAAGGGGCTGAAGAAGAACCGCACAAAGAATTTCCCATCCTACAGAATGAAGGAGGACATATTTCGCGGAGACCTTGACGATGTGTTCGATCTTTCACGTCATGACGCCCTCGAGATCATGATGAATGAGGAGGACAAGAACTTCCTTGTCGCTCAGCTCGATAATCCCACTTCCTCCAGCTTTGGCCCGATTGACAAGAAAATGGCTGACTAACAAACGAGGAAGAGGATTCGGTGTGAGGCGGAGATGAACCGAGAGGAGAAGGCCAAGCGCGAGGCGGATGCGAGATGGTCCCAGGAAGAACTGGAGGCTTCTAGTTCAAGCACATCTGAATCATCAGATTCAGATACTGTAGTTTTTAAGGAGTCAGCACGAAAACGTTCCACTCCTAAGCGATTGAAATCTGTGATCACGCCTGACATTTCCTTAGCCTTGGATCGCCACAACATCAGTGACAGGAAAGGAATGGCAGTGGTCCAGCAACTATTAAATCGCTGGGGCACAACTTGGACGAAGTGTCAATCTCACGCATCACCATTCGTCACGTGAGACAATGTACACGTGAAGCGGTGTGCTGCGAAGATCAGGCCACTTTCAAGACCCATGAGCCCCTTCTCTTGCACTGGGATAGTAAGCTGCTTACAGATATCTCCCATGGGTTAGAGGTGGTGGACCGTGTGGCTGTGCTTGTAACCGGTAACGGGGAAGAGAAACTCCTTGGAGTTCCAATGGTAGCTGTTGCAACTGGAGCATCTCAGGCTCAGACGTGCCTGAAGCTTGTGGACGACTGGTCTTTGAGGGGCAACGTTCGAGGTCTTGTTTTTGATACAACTGCGTCCAACACGGGACTTCATGCTGGAGCTTGTACTCTCATTGAAAAGGAGTTGGGTATTGATCTGGTGTGGATCGCTTGCCGACACCACGTGGTAGAAGTCGTCCTTGCTGCGGCCTTCGGTGCTTGTTTCGGAACATCCAGTGGACCTGAAATTGGCCTATTCAAGCGCTTCAAGCAGCACTGGGTTTTCATTGATCGCAGCAAGTTCGAGAGTGCACCCTACAGCCTGTTCATTGAAACAGCAGAGCAGAGGAAGGAAATGGTCTCCTACTACAAGGAGGCTGTCAAGAAGAAGAGCCAGCGGGACGACTATGATGAACTGATGCTTCTCTGCCTCCTTTTCTTGGGAGGGAAGCTTGACGGTCCTGTGAGAATTCGAAGCCCTGGAGCCATGCACCATGCGCGATGGATGGCCAAGGCCATTTACACGCTCAAGGTGTTCCTATTCAGAGATCAATTCACCTTGCTTCAGACCGAGAAACGGAACATCGAGGAACTAAGCCTGTTTATCACGCTCCTTTACGGCCGCTACTGGAACGAGGCCAGTGTTGCACACATGGCTCCATTGAATGACCTCACTTTCTTGCGCCAGCTGAAAGCTTACCCAGGAAAGACGAACGACGCGGCATTTGCCGCGATGAAGCGCCATTTGTGGTTCATTTCTGAGCACTTAATCCCCTTGGCACTCTTTGATCCTCGAGTTCACGCGTCCACGAAGGAGAGGATTGCTCACAACATCGTAGCTGTTCCCGAAAAAAGAAAAGGACTCAAGCGCGTGGACGGAAAAACGTTCTCCTCCGAGCAATCCCCTGGAATTCTATGCCACCAAACGTTCAGCAATCTTCTTCAACCTCGTCATGCATCACGGAAGTGAACAGGCGCAATCATTCCTGTCCAAGACACCAAATGATTGGAACACAGATCCAGCTTACCAAGGAATGAAGGAACGTGTAGAGAAGATGGCAGTGGTTAACGATTGCGCAGAAGAGGAGTTGCGCTCATTAAGGCTTTCAACAGCACAATCACGAAGGATGAAGAGCAAAAGCAGTACCTTCTCCGCGCAGTCGCTCAGCACAGCAAGGAATTCAAAGAGCCGACTAAAACTGGTCTCAAGAAGACCTAAAGATCTTCAACTGTGTGCATTATTTGTTCCGCTGTTATAATTTCATAATATATAATATATAATATATATATATAAATATATAATATATATAATATATATAATATATATACAGGGCGTCCCAAAAAAATGTATACACACTTTAAATAATTATAAAGGCAGTGTTTATTAAAATACATTTCATTTTCAAAATGTAATAGAATTACAGACATTATTTAATTGTTTTGTCAACGCCTGTTTTCAAACTGACGTCCGTTCTGGTCCAGGCACTGCTGATAACGCGAAGCAATAGAATCGCAAACATCACGAAACATTTCGTTTGGTATTTGTGTGCATTCTCGTTCAATGGCTGCTCTCAATTCAGCGACTGTTGCAGGTTTTATAGCGTAGACTTTGTCTTTTAAGTATCCCCATAAAAAAGTCTAGTGGTGCGAGGTCTGGTGAACGCGGAGGGTATTCTACGAAACCCCTTCGTCCAATCCACATCCACATCGTGCCAAGTACCACTCGCAATACTCCACTCTTCGGTCGGATCATCTTCATTAATAGCATGGACTAATCTTGGAATGTAACTTTCCATTGACAGCGCTTCAAAATGCGTTGGACAGACGATTCTGAAATTCCTACCTCACGACTCGCTTGCCGCACAGATTTTCTTGGACTTTGGTGATACGTTTCCAGTACTCTTTCTTGCTTTGTGGGGCTTGTCGATGTCCGTGGTCTTCCGGAACGCTTCTTGTGGACATTCTGAACAGTTCCATCGGCTTCAAACTTATCTCTAATTCGAGTGATGGTAAGTCGCGTGGTGGATCTGTTTGAAACTCCCTCCTAAACTGTCTTTGCACTTCAACTGCGTTTTCACACTTCCAGTAGCATTTTAGAATGAATTTCCTTTGTTCAAAGCTTAGTCTGACTGCCATTATTAATTCTAATGGGTTTAACTTGGAAAGAAAGAAACATCAATGAGCTATCAGCTGTTAAAGTGTGTATACATTTTTTTGGGACGCCCTGTATATATATATAATATGTCATAAATTGTCAAGTCATTATTATCCTTGTTCAATAAATGTTCCAGTCATAAATTGTCAAGTCATTATTCAAATTGTTTCATTTTGAGCGAGTGCATAAAAAGGTCCTAGAGCAAAGATAATTGGCACGTTTATTTTTGTGCGGGAATAGACATGAATTTGAAGGTATTCGAAGTTTCATGATAATAAAATAATAGGCTGTTAAGAAATAAGTTAATTGGCATGATTAGAAAGACTAAAAGGTATAGTGAAATAAGTCTAGCTAGAAATGTCAATAAGGATTCAAAGAAATTCTTTAATTTTTATAAATACAATAATAAAAAGTATGAATCACCTGAATGAAGATCAGGGGCCCCCCATGTATTCTTGTTTTTTGCTTTACATTACCAAATAATATAATAAATTAAATTGAATACCCGGTTACGTCAACTGTACGCACGCCCTTGACGATTGGTTAGGTTAAGTCGTGATATTTTCGTTAGTTTTAACAAAGATATCATTTGGTAAATGAGGCTGGGGGGCCCTGATTTTCAGGTGATCCAAAAGTATGATAGGATTGACCCAAGAGATGGAAGTTATAACCCTGTTAGCTAAACAGGGCAAACCCCTGCTCGAGGATGAATTGTTAAAATTGAGCATTTTCACTCAGCCTCCAGCTTCGGCACATCTCGGTGTTGCCAATTAGTATTTTATATTTTTAATTTCAAGCCTTCTCTAGTTAGCCTTATAAGGCTAACTAACGAAAATATCACGACCTAACCTAGCCAATCGTTAGGTCAACTGTACGCCCTTGACGATTGGTTAGATTAGGTCGTAATATTTTCGTTAGTTCGCCTTATAAAGCTAACTAAAGAAGGCTGGGGGTCCTGATCTTCAGGTGATCCGTTTAATCTCTTGACGTTTTAGTTTTTATCCATTCAGGTAGATAATGGATATGCTGTGGATGATGTTTGTTTGGATTTTAGTAAGGTACAGTATTTGACAATGCTCCACGTAGGAGACTTCTCTCTAAATTAAGAGCTATTGGAGTCAGTGATGAACTAGGTAGAAAATGGCTAGAAGACATAGAACAAAGTGTAATTTAAATTTAAATGATTTGGCTAAAAGTGAAAAGTGGAGAAACTCTCTTTATTGTATATCTACTGCAAATGAGTTAGAGAAGGATAGTAAAACATCTACTTCACATATGAGGCGTTCGGGCGAATAGAGGAGAATCAATCAAAATCCCGAATAGTTAATTCGCCTCTATTCGTCCGAGCGCCTCATATGATACCAAAAGTAAACCCTAGTTACAAATATAGAAAATTCTATTTTGTGTGTGTGTGTGTGTGTGTGGTGTGTGTGGTGTTGTGTGTGTGTGTGTGTTTTAAATATAATTAGCACGAGTCTATAGTGAAGGTAGACCTTGTTTGTTTTTGTATTGCTTCAACTAAGTAAGCATATTAATATTATATATATATATATATATATATATATAATATATATTATATATATATATATACATATATATGGTGAGTCAAAAGTCTGGAAACATAGGAACTATGCTTTTCAATGCAAATACACGAGGGCCTCTCAATATATTTTGCCCCCCACCTTTTTTTTTTCTTTCCAAGTTTCCTTGTAAGTTTCAGAAATTTTGTACACAAGTAGTTACATACCTTTTTTACAAGTTTTTATTTTTTCACATAGTCTCCATCCTTTTCTACGGCTTACCTCCACCTCGAAACAAGAGCCTTTATTCCTTGCTGGTAAAAGTCCGCTGGGTTCCGCTGGAGCCACCTCTTAACCTCCTCAACAACCTCATCGTCACTGAAACTTTCTTCCACGAATAGCATCCTTCATTGGCTCAAACAAATGGAATCCAGAAGGTGCCAGATCCGGGCTGTATGGAGGGTGGGGTAACGCAACACAGTCAAGCGCATTTTTGTGATGGCTTCTCTTGTTTGCAAACTGTTGTGTGGTCATGCGTTATCGTACAAAAGAAGGACGTCTTCCAGTTTTCTCTCCGGTCGAACTCGCTTTATACGCCTCTGGAGTCTCTGTATGGTAGAAATATATGCCTCTGAATTGATTGTTTGTCCTTTCTTCGTAATGTCCACCAGAATCACCCCTTTCATGTCCCAGAAGTTGGTGGCCATAACCTTTCCTGCAGAGGGAGCTATTTTGAACTTTTTCTTGCGTGGGGAGTCTGCGTGATGCCACTCCATGGATTGGCGTTTTGTTTCAGGTTCAAAGTGGTGTACCCAAGTCTCATCCCCAGTCACAATTCGTGAAAAGAAGTCATCCCCAGTCACAATTCGTGAAAGGAAGTCATCCCCTTTTGTTTCGTATCGAACCAACGACTCCGAAGCAATTTCTTTTCTTTGGGCTTTGTGATCTTCAGTCATTTGGCGAGGAACAAACCGTGAACACACTTTTGAGTATCCCAGTTGCAGAATTATCGTATTCACACTTCCTTCACTAATTCTTAGCTCCAGTGATAGCTCCTTGTATGTGACGCGCCGATTTGATCGAATGATGCTGTTAACACGTTGCACAGTGTGAGATGTCACAGCCAATGCCGGGCGACCGCTGCGTGGCTCATCATCGAGGCTGGCTCTGCCTCTCTCCGATGATCTCTCACGTTTAGACCAGCGTCCAACTGTGCTTCGATCAACAACAGCATCTCCGTAAACGTTTTGTAGGCGTTTGTGAATATTTCCAACTGTTTCCTTCTCTGCGGTTAAGCACTCGATAACAGCTCTCTGGTTACGACGCGCATCACTGTCAGACGCCATTTTCGAAACTGCGTTAACCATCGGTTTTATACAAGGGCGTTTAAAAGCGATTTTATACAAGGCGGGGAGGTTCAAACTGGAAAAATCCGGTTGTGTGTAGCGCAGAAAGTTAAAACTTACGACCCAAAAGACATTTCAGCCCCATGGCCTATTATTTAGCTAAGAAAAAAGGGTGGGGCAAAATATATTGAGTGCCCCTAGTACATATATATTTGCATTGAAAAGCAATTGACTCACCCTGTGTGTGTGTGTGTGTGTGTATATATATATATATATATATATATACAGGGCGTCCCAGCGTCCCAGCGTCCCAGCGTCCCAGCTGATAGCTCAATTGATGTTTCTTTCTTTCCAAGTTAAACCCATTAGAATTAATAATGGCAGTCAGACTAAGCTTTGAACAAAGGAAATTCATTCTAAAATGCTACTGGAAGTGTGAAAACGCAGTTGAAGTGCAAAGACAGTTTAGGAGGGAGTTTCAAACAGATCCACCAACGCGACTTACCATCACTCGAATTAGAGATAAGTTTGAAGCCGATGGAACTGTTCAGAATGTCCACAAGAAGCGTTCCGGAAGACCACGGACAGCGACAAGCCCCACAAAGCAAGAAAGAGTACTGGAAACGTATCACCAAAGTCCAAGAAAATCTGTGCGGCAAGCGAGTCGTGAGGTAGGAATTTCAGAATCGTCTGTCCAACGCATTTTGAAGCGCTGTCAATGGAAAAGTTACATTCCAAGATTAGTCCATGCTATTAATGAAGATGATGATCCGGACCGAAGAGTGGAGTATTGCGAGTGGTACTTGGCACGATGTGGATGTGGATTGGACGAAGGGGTTTCGTAGAATACCCTCCGCGTTCACCAGACCTCACACCACTAGACTTTTTTTTATGGGGAAACTTAAAAGACAAAGTCTACGCTATAAAACCTGCAACAGTCGCTGAATTGAGAGCAGCCATTGAACGAGAATGCACACAAATACCAAACGAAATGTTTCGTGATGTTTGCGATTCCATTGCTTCGCGTTATCAGCAGTGCCTGGACCAGAACGGACGTCAGTTTGAAAACAGGCGTTGACAAAACAATTAAATAATGTCTGTAGATTCTATTACATTTTGAAAATGAAATGTATTTTAATAAAACACTGCCTTTATAATTATTTAAAGTGTGTATACATTTTTTTGGGACGCCCTGTATATATATATTTTTTTTTTAACTGCAAACAACACACAGTATAATTAATATAAAGAACGACGCTTGTATACAAGAGCGTTCTGCACAAGATGAGGAGGGAGAACGAACAAATGAAAAATGAGGTGCCTCCCTGGAATCGAACTCGGGATCATCTGATTGCCGGTCAGATATGCTATCCACTACACCAAGGACCTCAATCAATCAGAATTCGTAATTCTCCTACATACGAGCAGAAACCAATGCCCTGAGGAGGCACCTTCGCATGCCATACATATATACATTTTAACTGCAAACAACACACAGTATAGTGATATATAATTATATATTGTACTGTGTGTTTGTTGTTTGCAGTTAAAATGTATATATGTACGGCATGCGAAGGTGCCCCCTCAGGGCATTGGTTTCTGCCCGTATGTAGGAGAATTACGACTTCATTGATCGAGGTCCTTGGTGTAGTGGATAGTATATCTGACTGGCAATCGGATGATCCCGGGTTCGATTCCTGGGAGGTACCTCATTTTTCATTTGTTCGTTCTCCCTCCTCATCTTGTGCGGAACGCTCTTCTACACAAGCGTCGTTCTTTACATATATACAGTATATATATATATATACACAAGAGTGTGTCCAAAGTAAAATTTCATTGCGTGATGTAGCATTGGCATCAAAGCTGTTTTGAAAATAAAAAAGGTCTAGGTCTAGTTTTGTTAAGTGATAAATAGGTGTATGATCAACAGTTCAGCATGTATAACACCACTCTTTTATTACTGCAGTTGAAAAGGGTCATGGCATAAAAACTGGAAAACCATTTCATTAGCGGGATGTAAAGTATCATAGAAATGGGACGGGAAGAAAAAAACATTTATGGAGGCCAATTTGAAGTCACTGTATGGTGACAATTATCCAGTGATGAATAGGATTTATGAGGGTATATAACTTTCCCCTGAAAGCTCTAATTAGGTTGCTGATATTAGTTTCAAAATGAGTTGGTGAACCAATAAAGAAAGTACAAAGTCTCTGTTTTTAGACAAATTCTCCCCAAAGAAGATGAGTGGTTGATGTGTGTGAAAGATTAATGAATGTGAATAAAAGAAAATTTCTTTGCTGAGAGAAGTGACGAGAAAGGAGAAAGTTGAGACGATGTGAATGAAATTAAGTATTTGAAGTAAACATGTCGAAGGTGTGATAAAAGTCCTTCTAAAAAGAGTGATTCCTCAGTAGATGCAACAAGAAGTTTACAGAAAGGTGTATCGATGCCAACATTGTGAAATAAGTTTGAGTGTGGGATGGTATTAAAAGCTCTCACTCAACTGATCTTTGTATCTATGCAGTGAAGGAGATTATATGTAAAGATAAATAAGAAAACAGTATCAAAGACTTTTGCTAAAACATACATGCATGACTATAAGGAACCACCAATTCTGTACAGGTGAAGTTAAAGACATTCTCTTTCGTACCTTTTGGTCAGCAACTCTAGGTGAAATTTTAAGAAAAGGTTCTGTTAGAACCCAAAATATGAAAAAGTTAGAGGACTTGTAAATTTGTTTTGTATAAATATTTCTTCAGTTTTAGGGTCATGTATATTTGCAATGACTTACCAACTACAGTGCTGAACAAAAAGGATAGTTTTGTACAAAAATGATAGTGTTGTACAAAAAGGATAGTGTTGAATAAAAAGGATAGTTTTGTACATAAAGGATAGTGTTGTACAAAAAAGGATAGTGTTGTACAAAAAGGATAGTGTTGTACAAAAAGGATAGTGTTGTACAAAAAGGAGTTTTGAGAAAGACCTTTATAAATTTTTATTGAAAGAAAAAATATATAATTTGTAGTAAAGCTAGTTTAGTTTATAGTGACAATCTAATGAATGGAAATATAGTTAAGATTAATTTATGAATAGGGAAAAAAGTTATATATACATAGGCGGATTTACGTATAGGCAGAGTATGCACGTGCCTAGGACGGCAAATTTTGAAGGGGCGGCAAATTTTATCGTATTTTAACATAAAGAGAGCAGAGAAAACAAAAATAGAAAATAACTTATAAACACTAACAAATTAAATGGGTCCACAAATAAATTTTAAAATAAAAAGAACAGCAGCCTCTAATAGCAAACTAGCGATAGGTTCCCTGCCTACAAACGGCAAAATGCTAAGTACGCCTCTGGATATATATATATATATATATATATATATATATATATAATAAAAAATAAATTTAGGAGGAGGATATTGTAGACACCAATCGACCAGGGACGTACTCCGGTTGGGACATTTGGCAGGAAACAGGGAGTCTAGTCTCGTTTCGTTTGTTACTGTCCTCTAGCTGATCCTTTTCCTTGTCTCATCTACCCTGTGAGCAGTCCAGCATACTCTCAAAAAACACACATTCAGCTCTATTCCTCACTACACATACATGCATTTTACATACTATAAAATCTTCTCAATATATATATATATATATATATATATATATATATACAGGAAGTAGGGCCAAGAGCGAGTGCCCGCAAAAATGACCACCCTATGTAAGAAGGACAGCCGAAATCAAGGTCTCTGCGGCTGATAATGTTATATATATATTAGGGTGGCCCTTATTTTTCAACTTTTGAAATTACTTGCTCCCAACCCCTAATCTTCTTTCAATATATAAAAAAGTGCTCTGTGCAAAATGTCAGCTCAATTGGGCTATATTAAGGTGGCCCCCCAAAGGCCCTAAAGTTTCAAAATTCACCGATAATTGGTATTTTTAATATAAAACCTTTATAATTCATTTGCAAACTTTGTTTGGGAAAATAATCACAAAGCATAATCGAACTTTCTAGAACCTTCAAGAAGCGGTTTTTTTACGCACTTATGATACTTTTCAATTTCCGTAAATATCTCGTCCAATTTTGGTTTTAAGTAAATAATGGTTATAACTAAATTTATTGTAAATTTGGTTTTAAGTAAATAATGGTTATAACTAAATTTATTGTAAATTGAATTCTCTTTCGATCATATTGTATATTTCTTTCGAATAAAACACTGTAAAGAAGATAAAATCGGTTTTATATGAAAAATATCAATATTGTTAAAATCTGAAACTTTAGGGCCTTTGGGGGCCATCTTAATATTGTCTGATTGAGCTGAAATTTTACACAGAGCATTTGTACATGGATTAGAACAACTTTGGAGGTTGGGAGATGAAAAATATTTCATTTCAGAAAATCACATACAAATAAGGGCCACCCTAATATATATATATATATAACATTATCAGCCGCAGATACCTTGATTTCGGCTGTCCTTCTTACATAGGGTGGTCATTTTTGCGGGCACTCGCTCTTGGCCCTACTTCCTGTATATATATATATATATGAAAATTATTTCACGAAAGTAACACGTGAAAAATATTTATGATGAATAAAACCACGAAGGAAAGGAAACACAAAAAGGTGCTCAAGCGCTTTCGTCTAATGACATCCTCAGGAACACTGAAGTACATAAAAGGTTACGGCTATATATAGGTTACAGAAAGAAAAAAAATAAATAAATAACATACCTACACACAAACATATATATATATATATATATACATACATATCTACACACATATATATATATATAATATATATATATATGCAATAAACGGAGAAGTAAAAATAAAAATTAAAAATTAAAAATTAGAGGATTAAGAAAGAGGCATACAGATTTGTAAGGAAAAATATCGATTTTTAGCACAATATCAAATGAATTATAAAAATACAAATTTATACTGGAAATCTGCCCGGGTTTTAACACTTTGCCTTTTAGAGTCAAGTTTCGATATATATAAAAATAGGTCAGACGGGAAAGGATTTGCACACACGCATAAAACAGCATCAATATTCCGTTAGAACAGGACAGTTGTCCAGTGCTCTTTTTGTCCATTTGTCAGAGTTATCCCACTGTATTGATTGGAATAATGCTTCAGTTTTATTTCATTCTAGCAACATTGTTAATAGAAATATTCTTGAGTCTGCCATAGGTCAGACGGGAAAGGATTTGCACACACGTATAAAACAGCATCAATATTCCGTTAGAACAGGACAGTTGTCCAGTGCTCTTTTTGTCCATTTGTCAGAGTTATCCCACTGTATTGATTGGAATAATGCTTCAGTTTTATTTCATTCTAGCAACATTGTTAATAGAAATATTCTTGAGTCTGCCATTATCCAACTTTCAAATAACTTCAACATAAGCAAAGGTCTTTTTCAACTCGATCCTGTTGTTTTGAATTCCTTCAAAACAAATTTAGATAAAAAGGGTAGGACGCTAAATCTTTGGTAAACTTGTATGCTACTTTATTAACTTTTAATCTTCATTTTATTTTTAATATATCGAAACTTGACTCTAAAAGGCAAAGTGTTAAAATCCGGGCAGATTTCCAGTATAAATTTGTATTTTTATAATTCATTTGATCTTGTGCTAAAAATCGATTTTCCTTACAAATCTGTATGCCTCTTTGTTAATCCTCTAATTTTTAATTTTAATTTTTATTTTTACTTCTCCGTTTATTGCATATATATATATATATATATATATATATATATATATATATATATATATATATAATTTAGGCCGTTTCGAAAAATCGAAATTTATGATGGCTCAACGCACACATACTCAAAAAGTAATATGTCATGAATAAAGACTTCATGCAAAATATTAAGACAAGAGCTTATTGTTATCCACCCCTCAATGCATATCTATTTTACCCCTCATGAGAAAATTTTCATTTTTCTGGCAAATATATTTATTTATTTTGTGATGTCCTCTTAAATTTGGTATATAAAATTCATAAATAAAATTGGAAGATAAGTAGGTCATTTTCAGGAATGGTCCAGTAACCCCCCTATATTCTTTAGAGAGAATTCTAGAAAATTCTTCCTTCAGGATAACTATTCTAGAATTTCCATTTTTTCCCTTTATGGATTATATGATGTTTTATTGCTTTTTCATCTATAATTACTGATATTTTCACAAGTTTACTGTTCTAGAAAGGTTACTTCATGTTACTTTACAACTTTCTTACAGTAATCAAGTCATAATATAATTTAGGTGAGTGATTAATGATTATATTATATTATTATTAAGACTAACAGGTGTAAAACGTTTTCCCTCAGAATTATGGCAAAAACCAGAAACAAGTGTGAAGTCTGGTTGGTCGGACAAGTGCTGGAAGAGGGTTTTTCTGAGAAGCAGCTTCCAACTAACAGTGATGTCCTTAAACGTCTTTTTTATCACATTAAGGTGGGAAAGCAAAATGTCTCTGTAGCTTGCGCAACTGTAGCCAACGAAGTTATTGCTATGTGGGAAAAAGCCTCCTTAATTACATCCCACAAGCCTTATATTGTCTCAAAGCTTAAAAGGCTTTACAATAAGCATGAAGGGCTGGTCAAGAACCGAACTCGACGAACTCCTACCCAAGAGAAGAATGAAGCAGAATTTGCCACCAGCTTAAAGAAGCTTTTCGATGTAGCTCATTCAGAAGTGGAAACAGAAACGATCGGAAAATGATTATGGGTCCAGAAGACAAGGAGTTTTCAAGAAAGGCAAAAGCACGACAGATAAGCATGGAAAGAATGGAAAAACTTCGCAGGAAATCAAAGGAAGAAATGAGGCAATTGACAAAGGTTGTGGATCTCAACCAATGTGAAAATTCCGGTTCAGGAGGAAGTGAAGAATCATCTGGTGATGAATTGTTCTACAGAGCACTCTCATCATCATCTTCAAAAAAGGAGAAGCTTGAACCAGGTGTAATTGTTAGGGATAAAAAGTTCTTGGCTGCTCTGGACCGCACTGGAACATCTGCAAGAGCTGCTATGCACATTGTGGCACCTGCCCTTTCAGCTGCGGAGTGGAAATTGAAGAGATCACACTTTCATCATCCTCTATCTACAGGTCTCGGCGATCAACACGGATGCAGATGGGGAGAAGACATTAAGCCAGTTTCCAACCAAATACCCCTTTAATAATTCATTTTGATGGAAAGCTTCTTCCATCCATGCATGGAGGTAAGATTGATGTAATGCCCATTGTTGTGACTGGTGCAGGCGAATTAGAAAAATTACTGTCTATTCCAAAGCTTATTTCTGGAACGGGAGAAGAAATGAGGGAGAGCAGTTTTAGATGTCTTGAAGCAATGGCCACAAGTAAATGAGTGGGTAGCAGGCCTTTGTTTTGATACTACTGCAAGCAATACAGGTATCCATGCTGGGGCTTGTACCATCATCCAAAAGGCCCTTCAGAGATCACTCCTTTTTCTGGCATGCCGCAACCATATCCACGAGCTTCTTATCACTGCAGTTTTTGACATGTTTTTCTCTTCTTCGGGTCCACAAATTCCCTTATTCAATCGATTCAGAGATTGTTGGGATAACATTGATCAGCAGAATTACAAGCCTATGAACCCAATGATCTAACCTCAGAATCTTTAGGTCATTGGATCTTGAAGCACAGAGACAAGCTTATTTCTTTCATCAACTCCAAACTTCAAGAGGGCCACACTCGAGGTGACTACAGGGAATACTTAGAACTTGCACTTATCTTCCTTGGTTGTCCAATGCCTAAAACAAAATAAAGGCTCTGATAGCAGATTCCACTACCCAGGAGCTTACAGCAGAGCTAGATGGATGGGAAAGGGCATCTATTCCTTAAAAAATTACTTATTTAGGAACCAATTCCTTCTCACCCCTCATGAAAAACAAGCTCTGATACGAATAAACGCCTTTTCAGTGACAGTTTATCTTCAAGCTTGCGCAGGCACGTGCACAGGGGGGGGGGGGGTGCTTGGGGTGCTTGAGCCCCTGCCCTTTTTTTCTTCATATCAAAAGTGCCCTTTAGTCAAAATTCATAAATATATTGATTCGACATAAATTTGAATTAATTAGTTATATTTTTATTTAGTTACTGCTACTTCAACAGATTTTCAAAACTGGAATTACTTTGATCTATGATTTTTTTATTAGAATAATAAACTTAACATACCGTTACTATTATTTTGTCAATCAGGGAGGGCGTCCCTAGTGGTAACACTGACTGCAGCTGTTCACTGTTGATTGCGTCTCTCGGGTATGTGGGTGTATTGTTTACTGTTGTTTACTGTTTATAATTTTTGCTTTTGTATTTTCCTGATAAGAATCAATATTTTTCTATTGCTACTTAAGAGCTGTGGCCATCATATTAAATAGCCCACAGTATATTTCTATAAATCTTTAATTTATAGTTTCATATTATTCCATATTTAAATGTATATACAGCAGAATACTGTAATTTATATGATGAGCAAGCTAAAAGTCAATATAAGTAAAATTGAATAATAATTGTAAATACACTTCAATATTTCAATATCTTCATATCTTTTGAAAATCTTGCAATAAAAACATGCCTTTTTACAACAAATTTTCATTTATTTTCTTTAATCAGCTTTATATACAAAAATAATGCATTGAATTTAATGGAATTTAAGAATATTTACCACATACAATTTTAAAATTTTTCTTTGTGTGTGTATACATATATATAGCCTATATGGCATTGCGGATTTCATTTTTAAAAATGTTAGGGGAGTGCCCTTTATTCAACTGAGCCCCTGCCTTTCTGAAAGTCTGTGCACGTCACTGAAGCTTGGTATACATCTCCAGTTGGAAGTGATGCTCCAGCAAATGATTTGGCCCTCCTCAAGATGCTACATATCTACAAGATCCAGGTTGATAAGGAAGTGGGTGCTACAGCCCTCAAAAAACTTCAGAACCATGGTTGGTACTTGAGTGAGGATCTTGTAGGATTTGGCTTTTCTCAAACCTCGTGACTGAAGATGATAAGGTTCTAATGCTCCACAACCTTCACCACGCGCCTCCTCGAAAAGTGAGGGCAAGAAAGGTGGACCCCCGAATGTTGCAAAACCCCAATGACTTAAAGATTACCAGTTTTGTCACAACTCAAACACAAGACTTCTTCAAGTGTTTGAAAATAGAAATTCCCAAGAAACTTGAAGACATTGAGGAGCACCGTAATCGGGTCATGGCAGTCAACGTAATCAACGACTGTGCTGAACGAGGAGTCAAACTGGCTACAGAGTTTAATGAGAAGCTCACAAAGAGTGAGGAAGAGAGACAACTGGCCTTTCAAATCATTGAAAATCAGAGAAAGGAGGTCCCTCAGCCACTGATATCCTTATATTCTTAATCAATATATGTCTTAAATAGAATTTAAGTCGCTTTGTTTTAAAACATATTTTTCGTTCAGTCTTATATTTGCTCTAATTATCCATTAATGTAAAAGAAGTGCCATCTGAGGGGTGCCTTTTTATCATTCAAATAAAATGATATTTTGTCTATTTGTTTTCTTCCTTTATATAAAAAAATAAAAGTGTGTGCGTTTATCAAAATTCAATTTGAAAAATTACCATATAATCGTGAAATGGTCTAATATATATATATATGTATGTGTGTAGATATGTATGTATATATATATATATATATGTTTGTGTGTATGTATGTTATTTATTTATTTTTTTTCTTTCTGTAACCTATATATAGGCCGTAACATTTTATGTACTTCAGTGTTCCTGAGGATGTCATTAGACGAAAGCGCTTGAGCACCTTTTTGTGTTTCCTTTCCTTCGTGGTTTTATTCATCATATATATATATATAATATATATATATATTTCTATGATACTTATTGAGAAAGAACACATTACGTAAGAGATACATTACATCCATAAAGGTTGACACAATGTGGCATTAACGTTTGACAAGTAATTTAATTACAGTATTCTTACGTGAATATGGCCGTTGGGAAGCATGACAACTTTTCAGGCAAAAATCTCCTGAGATTCATTTCTATTTTTACAAAGGAAAATAAGAAGCATAAATAGAATTTGTAAAAAATAAACTACTGTATCAGTTAATTCTGTCATTACAAATAAAAATTGAAATAATAATAGAAATAATAGAAAAGAAAAATGGTAAATAATACGGTAAACAAACATTGTTGAAATACCGATAATAATTCATTTCTATTATTACAAATTAGAAATGATGATACAATCTTAAGATTATAAAAATACAGATAAATGAGGCATGTTATAACTATGGCGTAATATGATGGAAACTTTCAACATATAATTTATATAACTTGTGATTGCACCCGATTTAAGACCGTGAATTTTGTAAGTATAATAGGTGAATTTCTTTGCTTGGTAATATTTACAAGTTGCAATATATATTTATATTTTGGCTCTCTTCTTCTTCTTCTATGGTAGAAGCGCTTCTGCCTGCATTTGCCCTTGGCCCCTCCTTCCTGCGTTAAAAAACCACACATACATTAATAGGAGGTAATAAAGTGTTTCTTTAGTGATCTGCAAAACGAAATTAATGATGGTACTTGTCTAACATTTATAGGTATAGCGTTCCAGATATCTGCCCCTTTGTAGGAGAGAGAATTTCCTGCAATTTACGTTGAATAATTTGGTTTATGTATGAAATCATTGGGAAGCCTTGTACTCGTATTATGATTATGGTTGGTCTGATGCGTGTAATCATCCTATGAATGGGCGAAGTATAGTTTCTATTATTAGCAACTTTGTACATACTGATATCGACAGTAAGTTTAAAAATGTCATTTAGTTTTAGAATATTTAAATATCTGAACATTGGAGAGGTATGAGATCGTCTGTTATCATTGTCTGAGAGAGTTCGTAAGCATTTTTTATTGATTACTTCTAGCGGATATGGTATATTTGTGACTCCATGATGTGACTCCATATTGTAAGTGTGGATGAATAAATGAGTAATACGTACAAGGTGAGGAGAGCATTTTGGGAAATTGTATTTTTTGAGTTTGAATATTATTATGTAGAGAAATTTAGATATTTTCGATTTGATATGTTGTATGTGGCTTTTGAAATTTAATTTGTCATCTAACTTGATGCCAAAAATTTTAACTTCATTTACTTTTGCAAGAGGAGTGTTTCCAATTAATTAATAATAATGTGGGCGCGATTACAGTATTTTTAGTTACAGTCGTGTATGACGATTTTGTCAAGTTCAGTGAAAGCTTATTTACACACATCCATTTATAGACATGATCTAATTTCCTGTTCAGTTCATTCATTAGGGAATTGATATCGTTGTGTGTAAGTGAGTGAGTGTTGTATCGTTTGCATACTAAATACAGTTTAATGTTGTTGATCGATAAAAATCATTTACACGCCTTAAGATAAACAAGGGTCCAAGGGTAGATCCTTGTGGAACCGCACTTTCCAATACAGAATATTCTGATGAAATGTCATTTACTTTAACATACTGGTGACGATTAGAGAGATAAGACTTACACTAATTTAGCATATTTCCCATTATGCAATATGTGTTTAATTTATCTAGCAAGATATCATGTGAGAGCGTATCAAAGGCTTTCGAGAAGTCGAAGAAAACTAAGATTGTGTTTTTTTTATGGATATTTTCTAATAACATGTTGATAGTGTCTTCTGTGGTGTGGCCTTTCTAAACTCAAATTGCGTTTCTGTTAGAATGTCGTATTAGGCTGAGAATTTGATTACTCTATTGTTTACAATTTTTTTAAATACTTTACTTAAAGTTGGTAAGATAAAGATTGGCCAGTAATTGGATGGAGAATCAGAGCTGCCTGATTTAAATACTAGACAAACCCTGGCTACAGTATCTTCAGGGAATAAACTTTGTACTGTTGACTCATTCACAATTCTTGCGAGTGCGGTTCCTATATCATCTGATATTAGTTTATACAGTATATTTACTAGAATTGAACTGATAACCGCGCTTTTATTTTTTACGTTTTTCAATGTGGCTGAGGTTCCGTTTGGCAGAATTTGTTCAAAGAAGAATGTATTTGGTGTGGGTTGTGGCATACAGTGTTGGTAGTGATTGTCCGATTCTGGAATGGTTGCTGCCGCGTTGCTTCCCATTTTTGAAAATAAATTGTTTAATAAATTAGCCATATCTTTAGGATCACTAAGAAATTCAACCTTGTGATAACGAAGAGACGGGATTAGTCTTTTCTTTTTTGGCGTTTACTAAAACCTTTCAAGTATTCCACAGTCTTTTAGGATTAGATTTTTGTTCAGTAATTTTAGGACAATAATGGTCCGCTTTTGCCGTTTTTATGAGTGAATTTAGTGTGTTACAATAAGTTTTACATGTTTGTTCATTGATAATATCATTCTTCCATAGTTTATGAAGAGATTATTTACGGTTTATGCCTACAATGATGTCTGGAGTGATCCACTGATGTTATATTTATTTTTCGACACGAGTTTCGACTTGATAGGAAAATTAGCATTAACTGTATCCGTTAGTGTGTTTGAAAAATGTTTGAAATATACTATATATATATATATATATATATTTGAAGTTACATTATAGCAGCGACTTCTACTTCACAATGAAATCCATTGTTTTATCAACACACAGCCTCGATCAAGATGACGTCATATCGTGGGACTCACTCGAGGCATTCCCTCTGCAGTGAACGTCACACCTTGCGTCCCTTGCCCAAGAGAAAATCTCAGTGGCACGTTAGATCTCATATATAACAACGTTGTAACAGGCCCCCATTGGCCTGGTGTCATTCACGTAACTTTATATAAAGACATTTTTTTTTCCTCGAGTGTTATCATCATATAATATTGAAGTTATTATCCAAGTGCACATTTATACATTTCAATTGAATTTACATTCAAACTACAACGTTTATTCGTCTCACTTATATATCATTTATTTTGTTCAATGGAGGAAGAAAACTCACTTTATTAATTTGCTAATTCATAACATTATTTGATCTGAGAAGATCTGGTGACCCTAGCCTCAAGCGCTCATCACTCATTAACATAATACCTAATAATAATATTATATTGCCAATATGGTAACTATAAATTAGTGAATATATATATATATATATATATATATATATATATATCTATATATATATATATATATATATATATATATATATCATTATGCCATTATGTAGCTCTTGGTTTCTGCTTAGAGGTATTTTGGGAAGATGTGAGAGAGAGGTTCCAAAGGATTGCCAAAGGATCTTCGTATGTAACAACTGAATTAGGCTTTGGGCCTTCCTACATTTGTAAGAAAAGTTGTTTTGCTACTTCTTCGTTATATACCACTTTTCTCTTTGTTTAGTTTCAAAGCATAATTCTTTACCAGTAACGTCGTGCATTGTTATATTTCGTATATATTTCGTATATCGAATCTTGAACTATTTTTGGTATTACTTGTTCGTGATAGATGAAATTCGGTCGAAAAAATGTTCACATAAATTGATAGTTTACTCGTGTTTCGGTAGCACCCGTAAAAAATAATAATAAATATAATTACAAGTAGGGAAGAGGGGGTAAGACGGACCCATGGGGTGAGATGGAACCCCCTCTCTCTAAACCCAAGCAGAAAGGGCGAGGTTCAGATATTGGTTGCTAGATGCCCTTCACGTCACCAAACAGTGACGTCATTGCCGGCGGCAGTCAAGCTCAGTTGCCCATGTGCTTTCGAGAGAGCAAGTAGTCTTTTTGTGTGGTGCTGCTGTAATAGGCACAAGGTAAGAAACTGGATTTTTTGTATTGAAATATTAGTTATAATGACTTACTACTTACGTTGGATATGC
The DNA here is from genome assembly GCA_023014485.1 of Bathynomus jamesi. Taxonomy (NCBI): domain Eukaryota; kingdom Metazoa; phylum Arthropoda; class Malacostraca; order Isopoda; family Cirolanidae; genus Bathynomus; species Bathynomus jamesi. Next base: position 256,395 of record JAJOZX010000271.1, on the reverse strand, counting down.
CCATATGTGTGTACATGATAGATATGTGCCATAAATTGGTGTACACTACTTGGATGTTTTGGTAAACGTTTTGAGATTGAAGTTTAATTTTGGGGTAAGATGGAACCCATGGGGTTCCGTCTTACCCCTCACACTAAATATTTCACAAACCCTTAACATTTTCTTCTCTTTTTCTCTATAGATGCCCCGGAAATATGTGCGAGTCAGTAGCAGAGGGGAATGGAATGAGGTAGCTATGGAAAGTGCAATAACTGCAGTTAGAGCAAAAAAGATGGGCTTGAAAAAAGCCTCAAAACAATTCAACGTGCCCAAAACTACACTCGGTCGCCGTGTCAGAGACAAGAATAAGATGGCAACTGGGTCAACAAAGGTAAGAAACTGCCTAGCACAGTGGTTCTCAACCTTTTTTGCCCCATGCACCCTTTTCACCATATGTCAGAATGTCATTTCCCCCTAGTATCTTGTCTAGCACTCCCTGAAAGTCTATCCTTTTTGAATGATTTATGCATTGTTTCCTGTAACCCTTTGTCTTAAAAGCTTGCTATTTATTGTCCTGCCATATTTAACCTTTTGTCCTATTATTTTTTACATCTAACAAATTGTGTCTGCCTCATTTTCCAGATGCTTGGCCCTATCAGGACTGTATTCAGTGCTGCACAAGAAGCAGAGTTGGTAACTCACATTTTGTCAATGGAGGCTCGATTTTTCGGACTGACTACACGGGACGTTCGTTACATTGCCTTCCATGCAGCGGAGAGAAATAATGTGGACCACAAATTTAACAAAACGGTTAGATCTTGCTACAAAACAGGTTTCTTCATTTCATGCTCAGTTTACATCCTAATATGATACAAGTAGGAGTTTGCATTTATACAGCCTAGAGCACTTATTTCTGTCTTTTTACCAGGTTGGACTTGCGGGTAAAGACTGGTTATTGGGCTTCCAACGCCGCCACCCACAACTTGCAATTCGAACCCCAGAACCAACTTCTGCTGCAAGAGCAAGATGCTTCAATCAGACAAACGTTGACAAGTTCTTTGACATTTTATCTTCAGTGCAAGCAGACCATTTCTTTCCTCCACACAGGACATTTAATGTCGATGAGACAGGTGTTACAACGGTGCAAACAAAGCCCACAAGAATCCTCGGTCTGTGGGGGAAAAAACAGATTGGCACACTGACTTCTGCTGAAAGAGGAATTTTAGCTACAGCAGTTTGCTGTATGTCTGCTGGGGGCCAGTTTGTTCCACCTTTCCTCATCTTTCCAAGAGTTCGAATGAAGCAAGAACTGAAGGATGGTGCTCCCCCAGGAACTGGATTTGCATGCCACCCATCTGGGTGGATGCAGCTTTCCATTTTTACTGAATGGTTTCGGCACTTTCTAGCCCACACCAAGCCATCGAAAGTCACCGAATGCAGCCATTGGATGTTTCCTTCATGAAACCACTGAATGCCTACTATGTGAAGGCTGTTGAAACATTCCTCAGAAACAATCCTGGCAGGCAGGTGACCATCTACAAACTAAGTGCACTGTTTGGAGAGGGCTATCTACAGGCTGCTGTTCCAAACACAGCCATCATTGGCTTTAGGAAAACAGGAATTTGTCCATTGAATAGCCAGGTTTTTGGCGAATCTGACTTTTTACCTGCTCACCCGACGGATATTCCATTAAATGGTGAAGAGGAAGAGGAACATCCAGACGACCCAGTTGCCCCGCCAATCATGGCCATTGTGAATGAACCTGACCTGGAAGGAGCTGCTGAGCCAGAAAATCCAAGTGTGGTGCCTGGGCCTGTAACGCCAAAAGTGGCTCGGAGCCTGTTCAAGCCAGGTAGTTCACCCCAGGACATAATTCCCTTGCCAAAGGTGGCCAACACTGTACGAAAGAAGAGACCCAGGCCCCAAGGGCGAACTCTTGTTTTGACAGCATCCCCATATAAGACAGAGTTAGAGTCAGAAATTCACAAGAAAAAAGAAAAAGAACTCGCTCTAGCACAGAAGTGCCAAGAGAGAGAATGCAACAAGAAAGACAAACTAGCAACGACAGCGTCAAAAAAAGGACCTAACAAAAGCATGACACAAAAGAAAAAAGCAAAGCAAGAGAAAGCTGGGCCATCCTGGGCTCATGACAGTGACAGTGAGGATGGAGATTCAACCAAGTGCTTGTATTGCAATGACACGTTTGGTAATTCTGTGCGAGGGGAAGGGTGGGTTTGTTGCGCCATTTGCAAGAGATGGGCACATGAGGAATGTGCAGGGGTAGAGGATGATGAGGAAGAGTTTTTTTGTGTGTGTGAGTTGTGCCAGTAAGGATGGACCCCTGGGGTCCATCTTACCCCGTGATTTTGTTTTTGGTACAATAAAAACATTGATTTGGTAAAATCTCGTGTTTCAGTCTTTTCCTCTAAAAACCGTGACCAGGGTGTGGACTTTAAATATAACACCCCAAAGCACCACCACAACCCCTAAAAAACCCCAAAATTATATAAATGTGGTTTCTAGACTCATTTTTGTGTTAAGTAGTCCGTCTTACCCCACCTTCCCCTACTTTAATTTTTAAATTACTCAAGAACAAATTTATATTACAGTAGACCCTCTTTATTTCACGGTCCGATATTTCGCTTTCTTTATTTCACGGTACCGTAAGTTACTCCCTTTTTTTTTTATATAGTACGGTCTAAACACTATTTCGCCGTAATATACAGAAATTCTATATAGGCTATTATAGAAAACATACTCGTATATCGCAATAACAGTATTTCGCGTTAGCTCTCGGTCCCAATCTCGTGAAATAACGAGGGTCTGCTGTATTCTATAATGATATGCATACATTTCCTCTTAAATTTACATATTATTCAAGCACAAAAATAATAATAATAATAATAATAATAATAATAAGTAATATTTATTGATCATTGAGTCCTGATTCCTTCGTGAAACTTGGAGCTCGTTTTTTTTTTTTTTTTTTTTTAAATCTAAATTGCTTTCGCGTATCAACTGCGTATATAATTTTGCTTCTAATGTTCAGTCAACGTTATTTTTCATTTTGTTCAAATTGGTTTACCATCAGTGGTTTAATTTTCCGAAGTACTGTAGTTGTTTAACTGCTTGAATTAAGGAATTTTTAGCTTACCAATATATAATTATATATATATATATATATATATATATATATATATATATATATATATATAGTGGTGGACCGGATGTCAGTTCTTCAATATCTGCGGATGCGGATCTTTAATTTCAATATCCGCGGATGCGGATAAGTAGTATAGCCGCAAAACGGGAGAGTGCAAGAATGTTGCAATGTCGCAAGAGATAATGATAAAATGTTGCAAGGGGGGTAGGGTGTTGCACAGGGGGTGGGGTTGCAAAAGGGGGTGGGGGATGCTGCAGGTGCAACAAGGGGTCATGAAACTTGGAGGCGGCGTTATCCCCCAAGAGAAAGAGAGGAGAATTAGAGAAAGGAGGAGAGGTGTTCACCTGGCAGGAGCCAAGTGCATAATAAGACTTCAGCCGAGTGGGCGTTGTCTTATAGACTCCTAATCAGCCAGTTGGCTGAATCAGCCAGTTGGCTTAGAAGGAGCCAAGGGGGGAGGGGTACACCTGAAGGGGGAGAGGGGAGGAATCTTCGAGGGGCGAAGGAAGGATGACCTCCCCCCAAAGGGGTTGCCTTAGCCTAAGAGTGAAAGGATAGACGGAGGAGGACTTTCGGGGGACAAGGTGGGAGGTCCTAACCCCCCAAAGGGAAACTAAGCTAAGTCTTAACCTAAGAAGGGAAGGAGACAGTTCTTTATTCGGTCGAAGTTCGCATCAAACTGCCAGCTCCGAAGCCAAGCGGGTCTTATACAGATGATGGTTGAGTTGCCAGATACCATTTTAATTGTACAGGTATACATTATTAGGGTGAGTTGCTAGATACCATTTTAATTCGTTACCAAAGCATACAGACTTAAATTCGAAATTGACAAAAAGAAAATGATTATTAATTGAATAAATAGAATTTGGCTTCTACTGCACAAAAATAATATAATACGTACAATCGTCAAAATATTAGTTCAGATGAAATATACACACATACACAAATGAGCAACTTTCTCCTTGCCTATATATATATATATATATATATATATATGAAAATTATTTCACGAAAGTAACACGTGAAAAATATTTATGATGAATAAAACCACGAAGGAAAGGAAACACAAAAAGGTGCTCAAGCGCTTTCGTCTAATGACATCCTCAGGAACACTGTTCCTGAGGATGTCATTAGACGAAAGCGCTTGAGCACCTTTTTGTGTTTCCTTTCCTTCGTGGTTTTATTCATCATATATATATATATATATATATAGAAAGAATCATATTAACTATGTCTATTTAATTTTGTCATTCCTTATAGAAAGTCATATTAACTCTATTTAATTTTGTCATTCCTTTTATATATATATATATATATATATATATATATATATATATATATATATAAACGGATTTTCACCTTAAAGTGAATTAAAACAATATTAACAATTCACTAAACAATTGGCTTAGCAAAAGAAATCGTTCCATTAACATTCTCAAATCTATACACCACACACACACACACACACACACACACCTCTGTATATATTATGTGAATGAAATTCAGAAAAAAAGCCAAAAGTATATTAATTTAAAACAAATGAACTTTCTCCTTTTAAGAGAATCAATTATTAAAACCAATATTAACAATATTTAATTATTAAAAGCTGTTTTATTTAATTTCTTTGTTATTAAAAAGAATCCAAAATATTAACTCTTAGAACATTGCGTTCAGACGAGTTGGAAACTGAACCAGGAACGAATCACAGCTGTTTACCCCGAGGCTTTTTTGAAAGGTATGTGAAAGAATTTGGGTTGAACTTTCTATCTCTCTCAGACTCAATTCCTCCTCTTCTAGCTCTCGAAGGAAATGTATACCTTTTATATAAAAAAAATGTTTTATATTTTATCAACTGCGTTATTTTTATTTACACGTAATTTGTATGGTGTCATATTCTAGATAACATCTCTGTTATTGAATTGGAAAGATATACACACAATTATATTAAATAATAAACAGCAAAAGAAATAAACACATTAACTGTGTCTATTTTCTTTTGGCAAACCTTTCTTATGTATCAAAAACAGAAAAAAAATATTACGCACTTTTCATATTACTTCATGTCATTTCACTTCATTTCACTAATCTCATATCATTTCGCTCATCTCATTTACTTTCAGCTTCTCTGGAAAAAAAAGAAAAGAAAAAAATCTGAGAAGACGAGTCTCGCTTTGACCACAAAGCAACCGCAAGCTTACCTTTCTTCCAGTCAACTAGAGAAAACCTCGCTCCACTCCAAATGTTATTATTGTTGTTGTTATTACTTTTACAATGAAATACACGCTTCATTCTCGAAGCGAAGGAAATAAAAAATGTTTTACATTTTAACAACTTAGTTATCAGATTCATAATTATCAGAAATCAATAAAGTTTTTTCAAAATTACGCATGTACTCTGAAAGTACTAACAATTGAATGTAATTACGTGTTTTCTGCATAAACGTCTGCAGAAAGATATGAGATCGTGGGTTCGACTCCCGATTACAAGACGCGTATCTCTCACGATTCCTAGTTAATGTTTTCAATGATGTAATTACATGTTTTCTGTATAAACGTCTGCAAAAAGAACAGAGTTCATTTACACCATGCGTACACTTATCTCGTGTACACAGTTAGTCGGAAATAAAACGTACCAATGAAACTATAGACTCATTTTAAAGGCAGAATTCATTCACACCAAGCGTACACCTATCTCGTGTGTATATATATATATATATATATATATATAGAGAGAGAGAGAGAGAGAGAGAGAGAGAGAGAGAGAGTTTTGTTCATTCTTTTCTTTTTTTTAAATAAATAAAGGAATGGATATATATATATATATATATATAGAGGGTGGTACAAATTACAGTAGTAATAATAATAATAATAATTAACTCCTTTTCGCCGAATTGGAAAGATTCAGCTTTTCACTCCGACCTTAGACCTACAGTTTAACGTGGAACCCGAATCAGAAATACATCTCGTCAGGGAATCATTGCTCACTCTTCCACATAAAAAGACCAGCTTCAGAGTTCATTTACACCATGCGTACACTTATCTCGTGTACACAGTTAGTGGGAAATAAAACGCACCAATGAAACTATAGAATCATTTTAAATGTTATAATGTTATAATGTTATAATGTTTCAGACCAACAAAGACCCTAGGATCCACTCATGGCTGGTCTACCTACCTGTGTTCGTAATCGTGTATGTCCTCCGTGGAGGCGGAGGGGACCTACAATTTTACGTGGGTTCCGAACCACAAGAACATAAGAAATTTATGTAAAAACTGCCGGTACATTGGCAACGACCAATTTTTACGAAACTAAATAATTATCAATTTAAAACTAATTAATTATCGATTTAAAACTAAAGATAGAATCTCTGGATCCAGAGGATCAAGTCATAATAGACTACTATCCACAAATATGTTACACTCTATATCTATTTATAACGGACATGCAAATATATCAGATCCAAAGAATCCAGTCAATTTCATAACGGTATCCATCAAGTCACGGTCCATATCGATTGCGGACCAAGTCAAAATTTACAACCATATACATTACAATATATACACTTACGAGGAAAAGTGTAGGTGTGGCTGTAAAGACTGTACCGTAATGTAGAAATGTGTGTGCACCCATTTTGGGTCTCCCATTTAAAGGTGTTTGTGGGCAAGTGAAGATCATGAGTTTTTCAATACCTAACAGTACTATGGGGGGCACCGCTCGGCAGAGGAATCTCTTTAAATGGGGTGTGTAAGGACAGAGAGTATCCCCTAACCCAAGACGCTGCCTCCCTATATCCCACAACACTTGTGTTGAGCTGTGGGATCTATCCCCACAAAGCCTTAATTTTACTACCTTAAACTATACCCTTTCTATCAACATATGCGTCTAATCGATTTTTAAACATGTTTATAGACGTGCTACTAATTACTTCTACCGGCAAACTATTCCAGTTATTTACTATTCTATGCGTAAAAAAGTTTTTCGCAACTGCTGTCTCGAACCTTCTACTTGTCAACTTACACCGGTTATTTCTAGTCCTATTATATTGAGATATTTCGAAAAAGCTATCTCTATCTACGTTATCGAACCCATTCATAATTTTGAAAACCTGGATTAGATCACCCCTTAACCTCCTAGTCCCGAGTGTTGTCAATTTTAACTCCTTAAGCCTATCCTCGTACGACTTTGACCTAAGCGACGGAATCATCATAGTTGCTCGTCTTTGAACTCTTTCGATTTTGTCTATATCTTTGCGCATATGCGGATTCCAAAATTGGACCGCGTACTCCAAATGGGGGTCTAACTAATGATTTATAAAGTGGAACTATAATATCGCGCGATTTGTACTCAAAATTTCGAGCTATAAAACCTAACACTTTGTTCGCCTTATTGACCGCTGCTGTACTTTGTTTCGCTACTTTTAAATCACCAGTGACTATAACTCCTAAATCTTTTTCCTGCTCTACGCTTGTTAAATCTTTCCCTGACATACTATACGCAAAATTACCGTTACGCGAACCTATATGCAAAATTTTGCACTTATCAACGTTAAATCTCATTTGCCATGTGACTGACCAATCAACGATTTTATTCAGATCTTCCTGAATTTTACCTCTATCTTCGTCATTAATCGCCCTACCACCCAGCTTCGTGTCATCCGCAAACTTTGAAACTGTACTGACTAGGCCGACATCTAAATCGTTAATATATATAAGAAAAAGCAAGGGGCCCAATACAGAACCCTGAGGAACGCCACTCGCTACATTAGCCCAACACGACTCCGCTCCATCAACGACCACCCTCTGTTTCCTGCCTCGCAACCTATCTCGTGTATATATATATATATATATATATATATATATATATATATATATATATATATATAGAAAGAGAGAGAGAGAGAGAGAGAGAGAGAGAGAGAGAGAGTTTTGTTAATTCTTTTCTTTTTTTTAAATAAATAAAGGAATATATATATATATATATATATAGGGTAGTACAAATTACAGTAGTAATAATAATAATAATTAACTCCTTTTCGCCGAATTGGAAAGATTAAGCTTTTCACTCCGACCTTAGACCTACAGTTTAACGTGGAACCCGAATCAGAAATACATCTCGTCAGGGAATCATTGCTCACTCTTCCACATCATAATTTCAGCATTTAAAATAACAGGAACATTTGATTATTGATCCGGATTTAAAATAACAGGATCATTTGATTATTGATCCGGGAATAGCATGGCTGCAAAATGTGATATGTACAATGTAGATTTTTCTCTAGTAATAATAATAATAACTAGCTCTTCCCCGAATTGTAACAATGATTAAGGTTTTCACTCCGCCTTAGACCCACAGTTTAACGTGGAAACCGAATACTCTTCTTTTTTTAAAAATATAATTAAAGGAATGGATATATTTATAATTTCTTTATTATAAAATCCTCTCAAATACATTAGTGACTATTGATCCGGGAATAGTGGGGGAAAACCAAGTATTGTCGCAAATATTGACATGGTAAAGACAGCAAGGGGTAATACGAGCATTAAATCTATTGAAGAAAATATAAAGATGCCATTAGTCGTCCAAAGCATGGACCCGTTATAGCGGTGTTACGATTGGTACACAAACTTATCATAGCTCCACCCAGCTACACTGACAACCAATCACTACGAACATCTGCTCTTGATCTTTTGGAGCGGAGCTTGGCGATTGTGCATATAAAAGGAAATATTTTTCAGTTGGGGGTAACAGTAGCTATTTTAATAATAATTAACTCTTTCTCGTCGATTTGTTCCGCTCATTAGACCTACAGCTTAACGTGGATTCAGAAATACATCTCGTCAGGGAATGATTGCTCACTATTTCACATCATAATTTCATCGAGATAATTAAAGCTCATATACAGGACCTGCATTGTCTATAAGATCTGTGGTGCGTGGAACATGCAGTCTTCAGATGTGAACATCTGCTCTGTGGATCAGTTCAAGAAAATGGATAACCCGTACCTTGCCACACACACACACACACACACAAATTTTTGTTAGAGAAAATGAGGATCACGCACGCGCGCACACACACACACACACACACACACACACACACATATATATATATATATATATATATATATATATATATATATATAGGGTGATATGCATAAAGACAAATTTTTCTATGTAGTTATAATAATAATTAACCCCCAATTTTCCAAAATTGCTGTGAAAGTGTAATGAAAAAGAATAGCTTCAGAGTTCATTCACACCATGCGTACACTTATCTCGTGTACGCAGTGTACACCTTCCACATTGTGACCAACACACTATTTTTCTTCCTCGCTAGAGAATACACATCTGAAATCCACGGCTTGCACCGCTCAACTGAGTACGCAGGCGTAGAGATATCCCCAGGTAGTAGCAGGAGTCACTTTTTTATACGTAAATGGCTTGTTCAGGTTGAGTTGTCAGATAACACTTTAATTGTTCAGGTATACATTATTATGGAGAGTTGCCAGATACCACTTTTTATTTTAATTGTTCAGGTATACATTATTATCCAGAGTTGCCAGATACCATTTTAATTGTTGAGGTATACATTGTTAAGTTGCCAAATTGTACCATTTATTTAATTAATTCTTAAAAGTTGGCTTAGAATTCCGCTAGTAGGTTTAGAAGGCGTAACATGATATAATTGTTTACAACCAAAAGAATTAAGTAAAACAACATTGCATCATTCAGTTTATTATAAATATATAGAAAATAAATATACATTTTGAATGATCAATTAAAAATAATAATAGTTTAAGAAATATGAAAGAAGAATATGCATATATTCAAAAAATATATCCATCAATATAACAGTACAGGAGAAATACACACACACACACACACACACACACACACACACACACAATTATGGAGATATATAGAAATAAATATACATTGGAATGATCAAAACTAAGAAATAATATAACCATCAACATAGCACAAATATATACACACAACTAAATAAATAAATCATACACTTTATCTTCCACCGCGCAAAATAAGAAATCGTATAGCCATCAATATAGCAGAAATATACACACACACACACACACACACACACACAAATATGTTAAATATATAAATACATTTCACTTTTTTTTTCAAAATACTAAACTCGCACTTAACCGAGTCTACAATTACATCATTATTGCTCTGCATTACGCAGTATACGAGGTTTAGTAATATTTCACCGCTTAAACTATAGGGAAACCTGTACTCGATATGAAGGGCTTTCATATCGTTCAGTACTATTTTTGTTCCCACTTTACATCCGGTTGGTAAGTTATCTTTAAATACGTCTAGAATACAATCAAAATTACGCACAAAGAGTTCATCGTTAGCCACATTATTAAACACAAGTTTATAAGCACGCCTTTCCAATCGAGGATATATTTCTACCGACCCGAGCTTTTCAATCGTGAACTCATCTTCACTCAACATAGCGGCAATTGAAATAATCTTCTAAATCGTTACGACAACTGCTCGTTATATAAATCTCGGTTTTAATGTTTTAACACTTCCTGAATACGCACCAGACAGTTCCCGTCAGGGGAAATTTCATGAACTAGGCACATTTTATAACGGTTTTATTGTTTTACCACTCACCATTTCCACAAACTAAACGTCTTCACACTCCGGTGCACTATTTGAGAGAAACATATAACCATATTTTTCCTTTTTATTTGACAGACGATACTCGTCTCTAAAGTCTGCTAAAAACTCACGCAGGGCACTAGCCACAACCTCACTACGAACCTCATCATGATATACATTAATAGAGTGATAAAAATACTTAAGATTGTCCATGATGACGACATTTACATTTTCAACCGAAGTGTACGAGTGCTCGGTATGGTGTAACATAATATAATACCGCTTGTCACACAACTCATCCACAAGACTCACTATCCATATCTGCTGCTTCTCTTCTGCACGCGTTGTTTCTTTTACTTCACGGCATATGTGAGACTTTATAAAGCTTAGCTCTACAGCATACTTCAATACATCGTCTGTGCAACGAAAGCCTACAACGCTCTCACCAGAATAACCATAGAGTATTTGTACATCTTGCCCTTCGCACGATCCAATGCGGATTTAAAAGAGGCAAAGGAGGGGAATAGGAAGTTTTTCGGTATCCACCACATCCTGACACTTTGCTGAATACCATTTCATAAACGTTGAACAAGCAATATTAAAGGTAGCCATTTTCTTCTACGCGGGTGAATACACGTCTGAGCTCAAGGGCTTACTACAATCAACTGACCAGCAGGGATTCCCAGGTAGTAGCATGACTCACGTTGCTGGTCTTCCAGTGGGACGCAGCTTAGAACTTCACCTGTGCACACACACACACACACAAAGGAGAAAGCGAAACGCTAATTGAAACATGATTTATTTAATAAACGAAATATTCAAGTTATATATATTTACAAATACGTGTAATAAATAAGTTAACAATAGACACACATCATGATTATATTCAAAGTATATATATTTTACAAATACGTGTGATAAATAAGTTAACAATTGAAATTATGTTAACACAAGAAATAACAGAAAACACAAAGAAAAACAAATGCATAGATTTGGTGATCACAAACAACAGTAACCTAATACTTTAAAGAATGCATTCTATTAAATACTTTTATCCTATGTTCACGAATTAATACCGATTTTAAAATAGATTCAGTTTCCTCAATTCGTCTCTGAAATCTTAATCTGTCCCGAGCGCACTCTTCCCATTGTCCCCTTCTACAGCAATCAGCAACGGGGTAAGTTAGAACGTTGTCACAGAATTTTACTTTTGGGGGGTTTGGTGCAACCCAAACGTAATTTCATCATTCCATCTTTGGTTCACGAATTTTAACTCTTCTGCAATTTTGTCAACGCTGCGTCTATCATCACTTCCAAAGTCACTTTTATCAGTGCAAACAATGTTATGATTAGTCTCAGGATTTTTTAGGCAATTTTTTCTTTGTGCTGACAATGAACTGGATTTAAATGATGATGGTATACGGATCTGTTCCGATACTTCTGATTTATTCATATTTGATGGTTATTTCGTTTATTAAATAAATCATGTTTCAATTAGTGTTTCGCTTTCTCCTTTGTGTGTGTGTGTGTGTGTGTGTGTGTGTGTGCACAGGTGAAAGACCAGCAACGTGAATCATGCTACTACCTGGAATTCCCTGCGTGGAGCTTGATAATGACGTCAGAACGACATTTTATAAAGGCAGGCGAAACTTTCACTTTAATTCATTACAAGATTGGAAATAGAGGATGGAGTCGTGTTAGTTATCTCTCTGTGCCTTGACCAATTCCTAAGTGGTGAACATGATATCTGACGTTCCAAACGGGTTTGAAGCACACAAGTTGATAAATATATCGCTCGATAAAATTGCATCCAGACGTTTCGGAAGAGCTGGTGCAGCTTTGCATAAATCATTATTAGTTGCCACTGTGTTACATAAAGCCCGTTTTGTTTACTTAGAAGCAGCACATAATTACCTCCACACAATATTTTCCCCGCCACAAGGGCAACCTGAGGAGTTGGCCCCCGACCCACCTCATGCACCCGCACCATTACCTGAAGTGTCCGTTACCCCAGTGAGCTCTCTCGATTGTGCTGTCAATAATACGAACCAAGATGATTATTCATCCATTGAATGCATTAGTGAAGAGTGTAAATCTAGATTAGAAGATAACGACAGTGAAGTAGACTCGAGCAGTGAATATGGTTGCAACGAAACCTTGCACCAAACCAGAAAAAGGCGGAGAGTTTCTGATCAGGAAACAAAGGCAGCAGTTTACTCAATTTTACCAAAACGAATCAAAGATAATTTAGAACAGGAACAATGCTCAGGCTGTTATTTTAGCGACTCTAAAATTTTGTGTTGATGTGGATTCGATCTCGCCTCTTGTCGGTGTTCTGAGCAGACAGGCGGACGACGAGATTTTGCTGCATGGAAGATGACTACATAACTTCTCTCGTGATCAACTTGGAATCCTTGAATTTCTATAAAATCAGTCCAGACGGTCTTCGTCTCATGACTTCTTAGTAAAAGCGTTTTTTATTAATCTAGTTTGTACGTACTCATTCATGCACAGTGTAACTCACTACGAGATAAAAGAAATTGTATTTAAGGTTGCGTATTATATAAACTAATTATATATATTTATATGAATGACGATGAGGTACAGCACCCCATCATCGACTTCACGGATGATATATATGTATAATAGTATGGCCTCCTTTAGTAAATAAATAGATTTAGCATCAACTGCTTCATTTACCGTTTTATTTGATAGTCATATATTCTCTCGTATATAACCATCAAATATGAATAAATCAGAAGTATCGGAACAGATCCGTGTACCATCATCATTTAAATCCAGTTCATTGTCAGCACAAAGAAAAAATTGCCTAAAAAATCGTGAGACATCATAACATTGTTTGCACTGATAAAAGTGACTTTGGAAGTGATGATAGACGCAGCGTTGACAAAATTGCAGAAGAGTTAAAATTCGTGAACCAAAGATGGAATGATGAAATTGGAAACGTTTGGGTTGCACCAAACCCCCCAAAAGTAAAATTCTGTGACAACGTTCTAACTTACCCCGTTGCTGATTGCTGTAGAAGGGGACAATGGGAAGAGTGCGCTCGGGACAGATTAAGATTTCAGAGACGAATTGAGGAAACTGAATCTATTTTAAAACCGGTATTAATTCGTGAACATAGGATAAAAGTATTTAATAGAATGCATTCTTTAAAGTAATAGGTTACTGTTGTTTGTGATCACCAAATCTATGCATTTGTTTTTTCTTGTGTTTTCTGTTATTTCTTGCGTTAACATAATTTCAATTGTTAACTTATTTATCACACGTATTTGTAAATATATATATACTTTGAATATAATCATTGATGTGTCTATTGTTAACTTATTTATTACACGTATTTGTAAATATATATAACTTGAATATTTCGTTTATTAAATAAATCATGTTTCAATTAGCGTTTCGCTTTCTCCTCTGTGTGTGTGTGTGTGTGTGTGTGTGTGTGTGTGTGTGCACAGGTGAAAGTTCTAAGCTGCGTCCCACTGGAAGACCAGCAACGTGAGTCATGCTACTACCTGGAATCCCTGCGTGGTCAGTTGATTGTAGTAAGCCCTTGAGCTCAGACGTGTATTCACCCGCGTAGAAGAAAATGGCTACCTTTAATATTGCTTGTTCAACGTTTATGAAATGGTATTCAGCAAAGTGTCAGGATGTGGTGGATACCGAAAAACTTCCTATTCCCCTCCTTTGCCTCTTTTAAATCCGCATTGGATCGTGCGAAGGAGCAAGATGTACAAATACTCTATGGTTATTCTGGTGAGAGCGTTGTAGGCTTTCGTTGCACAGACGATGTATTGAAGTATGCTGTAGAGCTAAGCTTTATAAAGTCTCACATATGCCGTGAAGTAAAAGAAACAACGCGTGCAGAAGAGAAGCAGCAGATATGGATAGTGAGTCTTGTGGATGAGTTGTGTGACAAGCGGTATTATATTATGTTACACCATACCGAGCACTCGTACACTTCGGTTGAAAATGTAAATGTCGTCATCATGGACAATCTTAAGTATTTTTATCACTCTATTAATGTATATCATGATGAGGTTCGTAGTGAGGTTGTGGCTAGTGCCCTGCGTGAGTTTTTAGCAGACTTTAGAGACGAGTATCGTCTGTCAAATAAAAAGGAAAAATATGGTTATATGTTTCTCTCAAATAGTGCACCGGAGTGTGAAGACGTTTAGTTTGTGGAAATGGTGAGTGGTAAAACAATAAAACCGTTATAAAATGTGCCTAGTTCATGAAATTTCCCCTGACGGGAACTGTCTGGTGCGTATTCAGGAAGTGTTTAAAACATTAAAACCGAGATTTATATAACGAGCAGTTGTCGTAACGATTTAGAAGATTATTTCAATTGCCGCTATGTTGAGTGAAGATGAGTTCACGATTGAAAAGCTCGGGTCGGTAGAAATAAATCCTCGATTGGAAAGGCGTGCTTATAAACTTGTGTTTAATAATGTGGCTAACGATGAACTCTTTGTGCGTGCTTTTGATTGTATTCTAGACGTATTTAAAGATAACTTACCAACCGGATGTAAAGTGGGAACAAAAATAGTACTGAACGATATGAAAGCCCTTCATATCGAGTACAGGTTTCCCTATACTTTAAGCAGTGAAATATTATTAAACCTCGTATACTGCGTAATGCAGCAATAATGATGTAATTGTAGACTCGGTTGAGTGCGAGTTTAGTATTTTGAAAAAAAAAGTGAAATGTATTTATATATTTAACATATTTGTGTGTGTGTGTGTGTGTGTGTATTTCTGCTATATTGATGACTATACGATTTCTTATTTTGCGCGGTAGAAGATAAAGCGTATGTATTTATTTATTTAGTTGTGTGTATATATTTCTGCTATGTTGATGGTTATATTATTTCTTAGTTTTGATCATTCCAATGTATATTTATTTCTATATATCTCCATAATTGTGTGTGTGTGTGTGTGTGTGTGTGTGTGGTGTGTGTGTGTGTGTATTTCTCCTGTACTGTTATATTGACGGATATATTTTTGAATATATGCATATTCCTCGTTCATATTTCTTAAACTATTATTATTTTTAATTGATCATTCAAAATGTATATTTATTTTCTATATATTTATAATAAACAGAATGATGTAATGTTGTTTTACTTAATTCATTTGGTTGTAAACAATTATATCATGTTACGCCTTCTAAACATACTAGCGGAATTCTAAGCCAACTTTTAAGAATTAATTAAATAAATGGTACAATCTAGCAACTTAATAATGTATACCTGAACAATTAAAATGGTATCTGGCAACTCTCCATAATAATGTATACCTGAACAATTAAAGTGTTATCTGGCAACTCAACCTGAACAAGCCATTTACGCATAAAAAAGTGACTCCTGCTACTACCTGGGGATATATCTACGCCTGCGTACTCAGTTGAGCGGTGCAAGCCGTGGATTTCAAATGTGTATTCTCTAGCGTAGAAGCAAAATAGTGTGTTGGTCACAATGTGGAAGGTGTACACTGCGTACACGAGATAAGTGTACGCATGGTGTGAATGAACTCTGAAGCTATTCTTTTTCATTACACTTTCACAGCAATTTTGGAAAATTCGGGGAGTTAATTATTATTATAACTACATAGAAAAATTTGTCTTTATGCACATCACCCTATATATATATATATATATATATATCTATATATATATATATATATATATATAGTGTGTGCGTGCGTGTGCGCGCGCGTGTGTGTGTGTGTGTGTGTGTGTGTGTGCGTGCGCGTGTGCGTGATCCTCATTTTCTCTGACAAAAATCTGTTTGTGTGTGTGTGTGTGTGTGTGTGTGGGTGGCAAGGTACGGGTTATCCATTTTCTTGAAATGATCCACAGAGCAGATGTTCACATCTGAAGACTGCATGTTCCACGCGCCACAGATCTTATAGACAATGCAAGTCCTGTATATGAGCTTTAATTATCTCGATGAAATTATGATGTGAAATAGTGAGCAATCATTCCCTGACGAGATGTATTTCTGAATGCACGTTAAGCTGTAGGTCTAATGAGCGGAACAAATCGGCGAGAAAGAGTTAATTATTATTAAAATAGCTACTGTTACCCCAACTGAAAATATTTCCTTTTATATGTACAATCGCCAAGCTCCGCCCCAAAAGATCAAGAGCAGATGTTCGTAGTGATTGGATGTCAGTGTAGCTGGGTGGAGCTATGATAAGTTTGTGTACCAATCGTAACAGCGCTATAACGGGTCCATGCTTTGGACGACTAATGGCATCTTTATATTTTCTTCAATAGATTTAATGCTCGTATTACCCTTGCTGTCTTTACCATGTCATATTTGCGACAATACTTGGTTTTCCCCCCACTATTCCCGGATCAATAGTCACTAATGTATTCGAGAGGATTTATAATAAAGAAATTATAAATATATCCATTCCTTTAATTATATTTTTTAAAAAGAAAAGAGTATTCGGTTTCCACGTTAAACTGTGGGTCTAAGGCGGAGTGAAAACCTTAATCATTGTTACAATTCGGGGAAGAGCTAGTTATTATTATTGTTACTAGAGAAATATCTACATTGTACGCATCACATTTTGCAGCCATGCTACTCCCTGATCAATAATCAAATGTTCCTGTTATTTTAAATGCTAAATTATGATGTGGAAGAGTGAGCAATGATTCCCTGACGAGATTTTTTTTTATTCGGGTTCCACGTTAAACTGTAGGTCTAAGGTCGGAGTGAAAAGCTTAATCTTTCCAATTCGGCGAAAAGGAGTTAATTTATTATTATTATTAATACTGTAATTTGTACCACCCTATATATATATATATATATATATATATTCCTTTATTATTTAAAAAAAAGAAAAGAATGAACAAAACTCTCTCTCTCTCTCTCTTTCTATATATATATATATATATATATATATATACACGAGATACGTGTACGCCTGGTGAGAATGAATTCTGTATTTAAAATGATTCTATAGTTTCATTGGTGCGTTTTATTTCCCACTAACTGTGTACACGAGATAAGTGTACGCATGGTGTAAATGAACTCTGAAGCTGGTTTTTATGTGGAAGAGTGAGAAGTGATTCCCTGACGAGATGTATTTCTGATTCGGGTTCCACGTTAAACTGTAGGTCTAAGGTCGGAGTGAAAAGTTGAATCTTTCCATTTCGGCGAAAAGGAGTTAATTATTATTATTATTAGTACTGTAATTTGTACCACCCTCTATATATATATATATATATATATATATATATATATATATATATCCATTTCTTTATTTATTTAAAAAAAAAGAAAGGAATGAACAAAACTCTCTCTCTCTCTCTCTCTCTCTCTCTCTCTCTCTCTCTCTCTCTCTCTCTATATATATATATATATATATTATATATATACAAGATAGGTGTACGCTTGGTGTGAATGAATTCTGCCTTTAAAATGAGTCTATAGTTTCATTGGTACGTTTTATTTCCCACTAATTGTGTACACGAGATAAGTGTACGCATGGTGTAAATGAACTCTGTTCTTTTTGCAGACGTTTATACAGAAAACATGTAATTACATCATTGAAAACATTAACTAGGAATCGTGAGAGATACGCGTCTGGTAATCGGGAGTCGAACCCACGATCTCATATCTTTCTGCAGACGTTTATGCAGAAAACACGTAATTACATTCAATTGTTAGTACTTTCAGAGTACATGCGTAATTTTGAAAAAACTTTGTTGATTTCTGATAATTATGAATCTGATAACTAAGTTGTTAAAATATAAAACATTTTTTTATTTTCTTCGCTTCGAGAATGAAGCGTGTATTTCATTGTAAAATTAATAACAACAACAATAATAACATTTGGAGTAGAGCGAGGTTTTCTCGAGTTGACTGGAAGAAAGGTAAGCTTGCGGTTGCTTTGTGGTCAAAGCGAGACTCGTCTTCTCAGATTTTTTTTCTTTTCTTTTTTTTCCAGAGAAGCTGAAAGTAAATGAGATGAGCGAAATGATATGAGATTAGTGAAATGAAGTGAAATGACATGAAGTAATATGAAAAGTGCGTAATATTTTTTTCTGTTTTTGAGACATAAGAAAGGTTTGCCAAAAGAAAATAGACACAGTTAAAGTGTTTATTTCTTTTGCTGTTTATTATTTAATATAATTGTGTGTATATCTTTCCAATTCAATAACAGAGATGTTATCTAGAATATGACACCATACAAATTACGTGAAAAAAAATAACGCAGTTGATGAAATATAAAACATTTTTTTATATAAAAGGTATACATTTGCTTCGAGAGCTAGAAGAGGAGGAATTGAGTCTGAGAGAGATAGAAAGTTCAACCCAAATTCCTTCACATACCTTTCAAAAAAGCCTCGGGGTAAACAGGTGTGATTCGTTCCTGGTTCAGTTTCCAACTCGTCTGAACGCAATGTTCTAAGAGTTAATATTTTGGATTCGTTTTAATAACAAAGAAAGTAAATAAAACGGCGTTTAATAATTAAATTTTTATATTGTTAATATTGGTTTTAATAATTGATTCTCTTAAAAGGAGAAAATTCATTTGTTTTAAATTAATATACTTTTGGCATTTTTCTGACTTTCATTCACATAATATATACAGAGGTGTGTGTGTGGTGTGTGTGTGTGTGTGTATAGATTTGAGAATGTTAATGGAACGATTTCTTTTGCTAAGCCAATTGTTTAGTGAATTGTTAATATTGTTTTAATTCACTTTAAGGTGAAAATCCGTTTATATATATATATATATATATATATATATATATATTATATATATATATATATATATATATAAGGAATGACAAAATTAAATAGACAGTTAATATGACTCTTTCTATAAGGAATGACAAAATTAAATAGACGTAGTTAATATGATTCTTTCTATATATATATATATATATATATATATATATATAAGGCAAGGAGAAAGTTGCTCATTTGTGTGTGTGTGTGTGTATATTTCGTCTTAACTAATATTTTGACGATTGTACTATTATATTTTTTGTGCAGTAGAAGCCAAATTCTATTTATTTAATTAATAATCATTTTCTTTTTGTCAATTTCGAATTTAAGTCTGTATGCTTTGGTAACGAATTAAAATGGTATCTAGCAACTCACCCTAATAATGTATACCTGTACAATTAAAATGGTATCTGGCAACTCAACCATCATCTATATAAGACCCGCTTGGCTTCGGAGCTGGCAGTTTGATGCGAATTTCGACCGAATAAAGAACTCTCTCCCCCTTCTTAGGTTAAGACTTAGCTTAGTTTCCCTTTGGGGGGTTAGGACCTCCCACCTTGTCCCCCCAAAGTCCTACTCCGTCTATCCTTTCACTCTTAGGCTAAGGCAACCCCTTTGGGGGGAGGTCATCCTTCCTTCTCCCCCAAAGATCCCTCCCCTCTCCCCCTTCAGGTGTACCCCTCCCCCCTTGGCTCCTTCTAAGCCAACTGGCTGATTCAGCCAACTGGCTGATTAGGAGTCTATAAGACAACGCCCACTCGGCTGAAGTCTTATTATGCACTTGGCTCCTGCCAGGTGAACACCTCTCCTCCTTTCTCTCTCCTCTCTTTCTCTTGGGGGATAACGCCGCCTCCAAGTTTCATGACCTCTTGTTGCACCTGCAGCATCCCCCACCCCCTTTGCAACATTGAGTTGTTGCATACCCCCTCCCCTTGCAACACCCCTTGGAACCCCACCCCTTTGCGACATTGAGTTGTTGCAACCCCACTCCCCCTTGCAACATTGATCATTATCTCTTGCAACATTGCAACATTCCTGCACTCTCCCTTTTTGCGGCGGATATTTAGTTAATCTATCAATATAATATAGAATTATGAACATATGACATAATTTTTCAAATTTCGTGATATTACAGTACAGCCATCCCCCGGTTAACGACCTACTCGTTTATCGACCACCCGCGGATACGACCGCGACCGATCGTACCGATTTTTGGAAATCATACAATGTTTTGCATTGTATAAAAAACATTGCAACTGCTTGGGAGGATGTTGCTGCGAAGTGTATGAAAGGTATTTGGAAGAAGTGCCTAAAACGATCTGTGGGTAATTTCGAAGGCTTCGATAAGTTTGAAAATGTCGATGAAATTAATAGAAAAATAGTGTTACTCGCCAATACCCTCAATTTAGAAGTAGAAGTGGAAGATGTGGAAAACTTAGTGGAATACCAAGAGGGAGAGCTGACAAACGAAGAGCTGATAGAGTTGGAAGAACAACAGCATTTGGAGGAAGAAGAAAGAAAAGAAGAAAAAGAAGAAGCACCAAAGCCGTAAAACAAGGCTTTCGTTTACTGACCATTTCGTTTACCGACCTGGTCGTCGGAACGGAATCCGGTCGTTAAACGGGGGATGGCTGTACTATTATGGCAGGCAATGCATAAGAATTAAAATTAATATTAATGTTTTCATTATGATAAAAATAATAACTTTCTCAAGAGTTTCAGCCACAGTGGAGTACCCACAGCGGCAAAGGCAGTGTTTGTTGATTTAATGGTATTTATATTTTGAGGTTTATATATTTGTTTGTTCATTAATAATTAATACTTTACATGAAATGTGCATGACTGGGCCTTATAAGTTACTTTACAAGCTAATTTAATTGTAAATTGCATAATTTATTAGAGGTAATATCCGCATAACATCCGCAGTCAGAAGTGCGGATGCGGATGTTAAAAATGACGCGGATATCCGGTCCACCACTAAAAAATTCTATATATAAATATATATATGAATAACAGGCAAAGTGGGAAAATGGATCTAGAACTTCCTCAGAAAACGACTACAGGTTGTCAAAATTCAAAGTGTATCATCATCAGAATCAGAAGTACGCAGCTCAGTACCACAAGGTAGAGTACTAGCCCCACTCCTGCTCATTATCATGCTAACAGACATAGACAGTGGAGTAAACAGCGACAGTATAGTAACATCATTTGCGGACGATACAGATCAGCAGAAAAATCAGCGATGTAAACGAAGTGGAGGCCTTTCAGAGGGACACGAACAAAATATACGAATTGTCAGAAGACAACAATATGACATTTAACACCGAGAAATTTCAGCTCTTGAGATATGTTAGAAATGAGAAACTTAAAATGACTGCATATTATGTCCCAGATAGACAAGAAATTCGGAGAAGCACGAAAGCGGTTGACTTGCGGGGTAATATTGACCGATGATGCCAAATTCGAGACACAAACTCAGAGAGCAATAAACAAAGCAAAGAGAGTCGCGGGACAGGTACTAAGAACGTTCAAAAGGAGGGACAGGACAGTAATGATTCTCCTGCTGAGAACACTGATCAATGATCATACCAAAACTTGAATACTGCTCAGTTTTGACGTCCCCATATAAAAAGGAAGAAATTAGTAAACTAGAAGAAACGCAGAGACATTTCACAGCCAAAATTGATGGCTGCGAAGAACTCAACTACTGGGAAAGACTACGTAAACTAAATCTGTACTCCCTGCAAAGAAGAAGAAGAGAGGTATACCATAATCTACATATGGAAAATGATCGAAAAACTGGTACCAAACCTAAAACTAAACCCAATTACCATCTAAACAACGCTGGAAAATAGGAAAGGCAGAATGTGTAGTGTTCCCAAATTAAAGGCCCGACAAGGGACCTCCTCAACTCTGAAGGAAAATAGCTTGGTTGTCAGTGGGCCAAGAATTTTCAACCAGCTTCGAAAGGACCTCAGAAACGTTACAGGGGTCAAAGTTGAAGTCTTCAAGAGTAGACTAGATGCCTGGCTCAGGACGGTACCAGATGAGCCGGGTGTGCCTGTCTATGTACGGTGGAGAGCGCAAGAGAGCAACTCGCTCCTCCACCAAACCAGGACTAGAGGCAGGGCCACCAGCTTGACCTTCGTGTGAAGAAAGACCGACACACGGAACCCAAACAAGGTTAACAAGGTGTGTATATATCATATATATAATATATATATATATGTTTAGGGTGGTCCAAAATTTGGGCTAAAATTTAAAAATAGTTGGAAATGCTCTCCACATGGCTACTCTTATTCCTTTAGATGTGAAGCGATTTTGTGCAAAATATCTGTCGATTCAGTAGATAATAAGAGGTCGCTATGATTTTCACATTTTCAATTAATTAATTAGCTAATCATTTTCTACCCGCTTCACTTTTAGAGGACGCGGCAGTCACGCCACATTGACTCCGCCCACCTTTCAGAGGATGATGCAGTTTACTCATGCATCATTTCAAGTTGAAACTTGTTGGAGGACGGTTTTAAAGTTCGTTCAAACTTCAAGAGCTTAGGAATAGTATCTCATGTAAGTATTAATTCATATATATTAATTATTAATTCATATATATAATTATTAACTCATATATATTAAGTATTAATTCATATGTATTATATTTATTTAGTATAAATATATATAAAATTATGTTCTTTATATGCAAATTTATAACTGGTAAGGATGTTGCTATTAAATTAAATTATTAAAATTGTAAGGTATATATCTTATGTTTCTTGAAATTTATTATTTACTTATTCTTAAATATATTTTTAAAAATTTGGCTATCTTCCTACTCATCAACCACTAACCACTGTAACCAATTTTTTTACTTTATTTTTTTTTTAATTTGCAATTTTTAACTTTAACACTTATATAATTGTGCTTTGGTGCTAAACGGTTAATGCATTATTTTCTCTCATTTTTCATGTTATGGCTAGAAGTACTCGCTCATCTGCAGAAACGTGGGTTCTAGGAAAGCCCAGCAACGAGTTATCAACTGCAAGGCTACCTACATGTGGTGATGTGCTTCGTTTGGTTCAGTTTCACCACCATGAACAGTCCAAGACCTTGAAAGAGAGCTACAACTTGGCCTGCAAAGAGGCCCTGCAAGTATGGCAGAGAGCAAGGATTCCTACACAGCGAGTCGATTCCTGCATTAGGAAGCTGTCAAAGCTGTACGAAGAGTTCCTTGCGTTGAAGAAAAACCGCAAGACGCAGGTACAAAGCTGCAGAGTGAAAGAGAGCATGTTCCAAGAGACTCTCTCAGAGCTTTTCGACGTTGCCTCGAAGGACGCCTCGAAGGTGATAGACAATGAAGAAGATCGCCAATTCCTGATATGCAACGCGAAAACGTCTTTTCCTGCAGTATGGCAGGCCCTGATAAGATTAATTTTGCCAAGGAATACCGCAAGAGATGTCGACAGGAGAAAGATGCTGACAAAGCTCTAATGTACAAAGAAAGAGAGGCTGCATTCCAGGCTGGAGCTGCTGCTCTTCCATCATCCAGCACATCCACTTCATCCTCTGAAGAATTCAACGCTGAAGACGATGATTATTGTCTGTCGACTTCGACGGGAAGAGCAGATGTACACTCTCATCCTCCGAAACGAAACAATATCTTCACATCACCAGATGTGGTTGCTGCTTTTGATCGCGTCAACCTTCCCGATCGAGCAGCAGTCTTCGTTGCTGGATCAGTCGCTCAAACCCTGGGCTATGATATTTCTACAATGACTCTTCACGCAGCTCCATCTGTCATTCGAGAAGGCAAGCAAAGCAGGCAGCAGCCAAAGAGGATCAAGCTTCGTTTTCTGTCGAAGGACCCCTTCTTCTTCACTGGAATAGGAAACTACTTCCCGACATCGGCGGCGCAAAGGAAACAGCCGAACGAACCGCAGTAATCGTTACGGGAAATGGGATGGAAAAACTCCTAGCCGTGCCAAAAATACAACGAGCTACAGGAGAAGAACAGGCCAAGGCTTGCATTTCGACGATTGATGACTGGAATTTTCGCGGTGAGATCCAAGGTCTCGTATTTGACACAACTGCGTCTAATAATGGCCTTCACAGGGGAGCCTGTACCATGATTGAAAAAGAAGTAGGGAGGAAAGTTGTCTGGATCGCTTGTCGACATCATATCCTTGAAGTCATCTTGTCAAACACCTGCACCGCACTTCTTGAAATTACTCTTTAAACGTTTTCAGGAAAAATGGCCATCACTTCAGAAGGATTCCTTTATGAAGGCTTCAAACAACCTATTCAGAGATCCAAAGATGTTCCAGCTTCGAGAGGAAATGATCCAGTACTTCACAAAGGCACTGGAGTCTAAACAATCGCGTGATGACTACGAGGAATTGCTACGACACTGCCTCACCTTCCTCGGGTGCCGTGATGAGAAAGAAGTCAAGGTCCGTGCTCTAGGACCAACTCACCATGCACGTTGGATGGCCAAGGCCATCTACGTCCTCAAAATTTATCTGTTCAAGTATCAACTACAGCTGACAGCACGTGAGACGGAGAATATCACCGAGCTCTCTCTGTTTATCGCCTTGGTCTACGCACGTTTTTGGAACGAGGCCCCCGTCCGAATCAACGCTCCTTTCAACGATATTCTACTTCTTAAAATCTTGCAAAAGTACCCAAATCAGACCATTTCCAAAGCAGCATCCACAGCTCTTCAACGGCACCTGTGGTATCTTGGAGAGCATCTCATCGGCCTTGCATTCTTCGATCCTAGAGTCGACGCCGAGACCAAACGGAAGATGGTCGTAAACCTCCAACGTAACGAGAATACCACTGTTACTCGTCGATTGAAGCTTGACGGAAACATTGAAGATTTGAATTTGTATGAAATGGTCAACAAAAGGAACCTGGGACTCTTCAATATGTTAAAGAAAGAAGGAAGGAAGGCAGCGGAGGATACCTTCCTGAGGACCGATCCCAATTCCTGGACGGAGGATGATTGCTTTCAAGAGTTTCGACGCATAGCAATCAACCTAAAAGTTGTCAATGATTCGGCGGAGAGGGGTATCGCCCTTATCAAGGCATATAATACATCTTTGACGAAGGATGAAGAACAAAAACAATTCATCCTCCGATTAGGAGCAAAACATCGCCAAGACGACTCCCGTCTTCGAAGGAGTCAGTGATGAAGCTTTAATCTAAGTAATGATGTATATTATAAACGAATGATAAATGTAATTTTCTATCAAACATATCATTTTTGTTCTTTAAAAATTAATGTTTTCTTTAAGAGTTATTCTGTTTACTAAAAAAATAAGCTGTTTTCTTTGAGATTTAATCTGTTTTCAAACAAATAAACTAATATTTGCCCTTGTTTTTTCATTTTTTAACCCAGAAGATCAATCTACTACAAAATGAGTAGTAGAATGAAATTCATAGCGACCAGTAAATATCATTCAATTAGGCTGAAATTTGGCATGGAGATGTTTGGAGATATAGGAACAGGAGCAGCCATGTGGAGGTAAAAAATTACAAAATTTTATTTTTTTGGACCACCCTATATATATATATATATATATATATATATCAACGTAAAGAACGACGCTTGTATAGGAGATATTCCGCGCAAGATGAGAGATAGAAAACGAAACAAATGAAAAAATGAGGTAACCACCCGGGAATCGAACCCGGGATCTTCCGATTGCCGGTCAGATATGATAACCATTACACCATGGGCCTCACTCATTCAAATGCCGTAATTCTTCTACATACGCGCAGAAACGAATGCCCCAAGGGGGCACCTCCCGCATGCCGTAACATTATATACATTTAACTGCAAACACGCAGTATAATTAACGTAAAGAACGACGCTTGTATAGGAGATATTCCGCGCAAGATGAGAGAGAGAGAACGAAACAAATGAAAAAATGAGGTAACCACCCGGGAATCGAACCCGGGATCTTCCGATTGCTGGTCAGATATGATAACCATTACACCATGGGCCTCACTCATTCAAATGCCGTAATTCTTCTACATACGCGCAGAAACCAATGCCCCAAGGGGGCAACTCCCGCATGCCGTAACATTATATACATTTAACTGCAAACACGCAGTATAATTAACGTAAAGAACGACGCTTGTATAGGAGATATTCCGCGCAAGATGAGAGAGAGAGAACGAAACAAATGAAAAAATGAGGTAACCACCCGGGAATCGAACCCGGGATCTTCCGATTGCTGGTCAGATATGATAACCATTACACCATGGGCCTCACTCATTCAAATGCCGTAATTCTTCTACATACGCGCAGAAACCAATGCCCCAAGGGGGCACCTCCCACATGCCGTAACATTATATACATTTAACTGCAAACACGCTGTATAATTAACGTAAAGAACGACGCTTGTATCGGAGATATTCCGCGCAAGATGAGAGAGAGAACGAAACAAATGAAAAAATGAGGTAACCACCCGGGAATCGAACCCGGGATCTTCCGATTGCCGGTCAGATCCCAGGTTCGATTCCGTGTGGTTACCTCATTTTTTCATTTGTTTCGTTCTCTCTCTCTCATCTTGCGCGGAATATCTCCTATACAAGCGTCGTTCTTTACGTTAATTATACTGCGTGTTTGCAGTTAAATGTATATAATGTTACGGCATGCGGGAGGTGCCCCCTTGGGGCATTGGTTTCTGCGCGTATGTAGAAGAATTACGGCATTTGAATGAGTGAGGCCCATGGTGTAATGGTTATCATATCTGACCGGCAATCGGAAGATCCCGGGTTCGATTCCCGGGTGGTTACCTCATTTTTTCATTTGTTTCGTTCTCTCTCTCTCATCTTGCGCGGAATATCTTCTATACAAGCGTCGTTCTTTACGTTAATTATACCGCGTGTTTGCAGTTAAATGTATATAATGTTACGGCATGCGGGAGGTGCCCCCTTGGGGCATTGGTTTCTGCGCGTATGTAGAAGAATTACGGCATTTGAACGAGTGAGGCCCATGGTGTAATGGTTATCATATCTGACCGGCAATCGGAAGATCCCGGGTTCGATTCCCGGGTGGTTACCTCATGTTTTTCATTTGTTTCGTTCTCTCTCTCTCATCTTGCGCGGAATATCTCCTATACAAGCGTCGTTCTTTACGTTAATTATACTGCGTGTTTGCAGTTATAGATAGATATATATATATATATATATATATATATGATGAATAAAACCACGAAGGAAAGGAAACACAGAATGGTGCTCAAGCGCTTTCGTCTAATGACATCCTCAGGAACACTGCAGTACATAAAGAGTTACAGCCTATAATTATATAGGTTACAGAAAAAAAAAAAAAAAAAAAAAAAAATTAAAGGATTGTTGGAGGCGCATACAAATTTTAAGGAAAAACTATCGATTTTTAGCACAAGATCAAATGAATTCTTTCCAACCAATGTTGTTATATAAAAAAGAAAAAAAAAACATTTTTAGCACAAGATTAAATGAATTGTTTCCAACCAATGTTGTAAAAAAAAAAAAAAAATACAAATTTATACTGGAAATCTGCCTTGGTTTTAGCACTTTGCCCGTTTAAGGTTCGATGTATATAAAAATAAATTGAAAAATAAAAGTTATTAGAGTAGCATACAAGTTTATTTAGCGTTCTACCCTTCTTATCTAAATCTGTTCTGAAGGAATTCAAAACAACAGGAACGAGTTGAAAAAGACCTTTGCTTATGTTGAAGTTATTTGTAAGTTGGATAATGGCAGACTCAAGAATATTTCTATTAACAATGTTGCTAGAGTGAAATAAAACTGAAGCATTATTCCAGTCAATACAGTGGGATAACTCTGACAAATGGACAAAAAGGGCACTGGACGACTGTCCTGTTCTAACGGAATATTGATGCTGTTTTATACGTGTGTGCAAATCCTTTCCCGTCTGACCTATGTAAAAGGAATCACATTGTTTACAACCAATTTTATAGATAATGCCTGAATTATTGGTAGGGCTATTTTTTACTATGATATTTTTCACAATATTGTTATATGAAAATACTACATTAATATCCAAAAGTTTAAGTACATTAGCAATGCCTAAAAAGCCCGGGAAAAATGGAAGTACTAAAATATTTTTTGACAAAGTACGAGTGTTATTATTCACACGATAGAAAGTTCATTTTGCCTTATTGAGACAAGATTCCATAAACGCAGATGGATAACACAGATCACTTCCAATACCGTTGATTTTTTTCTAATTCGGCATCGATGTATTCCGGACTAGTGATCCTAAGGGCGCAGAGAAACATTGAAGAAAAAATGGCCGTCTTAGTGGGGGTTGGCATCCCTTGGTTGCGGTACGTCGACGATATTTTGTGTATCTGGCCCATGAATCGTGACCTGGATAACTTCCTCCTTCAGTTAAATGATTCAGTCCCCTCCATTAAGTTTACTTTAGAAGTGGAACAAGACAACTCAATCCCGTTTTTGGATGTGCGTGTACATAGGGAAAGCCCAGGTTTTAAGTTTAGTATTTATCGGAAAAAAAAAGAAAAAAACAAACAATTTGTCCTACGTACACTTTTACTCGGAACATGACACCCCCACTAAGAAGGCCATTTTTCTTCAATGTTTCTCCGCGCCCTTAGGATCGCCAGTCCGGAATACTGTACATCGATGCCGAATCAGAAAAAATCAACGGTATTGGAAGTGATCTGTGTTATCCATCTGCGTTTATGGAATCTTGTCTCAATAAGGCAAAATGAACTTTCTATCGTGTGAATAATAACACTCGTACTTTGTCAAAAAATATTTTAGTACTTCCATTTTTCCCGGGCTTTTTAGGCATTGCTAATGTACTTAAACTTTTGGATATTAATGTAGTATTTTCATATAACAATATTGTGAAATATATCACAGTAAAAAATAGCCCTACCAATAATTCAGGCATTATCTATAAAATTGGTTGTAAACAATGTGATTCCTTTTACATAGGTCAGACGGGAAAGGATTTGCACACACGTATAAAACAGCATCAATATTCCGTTAGAACAGGACAGTCGTCCAGTGCCCTTTTTGTCCATTTGTCAGAGTTATCCTACTGTATTGACTGGAATAATGCTTCAGTTTTATTTCACTCTAGCAACATTGTTAATAGAAATATTCTTGAGTCTGCCATTATCCAACTTACAAATAACTTCAACATAAGCAAAGGTCTTTTTCAACTCGATCCTGTTGTTTTGAATTCCTTCAGAACAGATTTAGATAAGAAGGGTAGAACGCTAAACCTTTGGTAAACGTGTATGCTACTCTAATAACTTTTATTTTTCAATTTATTTTTATATACATCGAACCTTAAAGGGGCAAAGTGCTAAAACCCGGGCAGATTTCCAGTATAAATTTGTATTTTTTTTTTTATAACATTGGTTGGAAAGAATTCATTTGATCTTGTGCTAAAAATCGATAGTTTTTCCTTACAAATTTGTATGCGCCTCCCACAATCCTTTAATTTTTTTTTTTTATATATATTTTTTTTTTCTGTAACCTATATATAGGCTGTAACTCTTTATTTACTTCAGTGTTCCTGAGGATGTCATTAGACGAAAGCGCTTGAGCACCATTCTGTGTTTCCTTTCCTTCGTGGTTTTATTCATCATAAATATTTTTCACGTGTTACTTTCGTGAAATAATTTTCATATATATATATATATATAATATATATATATATTAGTGGTGGACCGGATATCCGCATCATTTTAACATCCGCATCCGCACTTCTGACTGCGGATGTTATGCAGATATTACCTCTAATAAATTATTCAATTTACAATTAAATTAGCTTATAAAGTAGCTTATAAGGCCCAGTAATGCACATTTCATGTAACGTATTAATTACACTGGTCTACAAAAAAAAATTCTGCTTCTCCCAATTTAATGGGTGATCTAAACTAATTTTGGAGTGCTGAATCTGAAAATCACATTAGTTTTTCTCTATCGGGTCAGGTTATCTAAATATCTGTAACCCTTATTTAGACGTTTACAGGCAGAATACACTCAAAACTTGAAAGTTCAGTACCACAGAGAGAAGAAATTTTTGAAAATATACTTATAAATCTACTTTTATTTGTATTTATAGTAAAACAGAACAGAACATAACAACAAAAAAGGATACGTACACAAACTACACATGCATTATTACATATCAACTGCTCCATATAGCTCACTTTCTTAGAAGTGAGTTTTCTTGGATTTGCGTCTATACTCAGTAGAGCCTTCCCGTTTTAGCATCCAGCAAAAGTCACCAAGCATGCAAGGGTCCCATCATCCTTGGTAGTTTTTTTCCATCATTGCAATGTCCTGATGAAATTGCTCTCCGTGTTCATCTGACACTGAGCCAAGGTTATCTGGAAAGAAGTCCTGATGGCTGCGCAAAAAATGGATCTTCAGAGACATTCTAGCCCCAAGTTGTTGGTATGCATCCAGCAGCTCGGTGACCATTGCTTCATAGTGAGGGGACTTTGTTGAGCCTAAGAAGTTGTCACAAAGATTCTTAAAAGAATTCCAGGCTCTTAGTTCCTTTGCATTGAGAGTGCTCAAAAACTCTTCATCCTTTAAAAGCACTCTTATTTGGGGACCAATAAAAACACCTTCTTTCATCTTCGCATCACTAACGCTAGGAAATTTTGAATGCAAATATTTGGATGCAGCTTCTTCTGTGTCAAGCGCTTTGACAAAGTTCTTTATCAACCCTAGTTTGATATGCAGAGGGGGCAAAATAATCCTTTCTTGATCAACTAATGGCTCATAATTCATACTATGTTGTCCTGGCATAAAGGCTTCACGTGGTGGCCAGTCCTCCTTTACATAATGCTGCTGTGTTGCTCTACTGTCCCATAAACACAGAAAGCACATGTACTTAGTAAAGCCACCCTGCATTCTCCGGAGAAGTCCTACCACTTTTAGGTCTCCACAAATCTTCCACTTATATTGATCATACTTGATTGCATTCAGAAATATTACCATGTTCTCATATGACTCCTTGAGATGAACTGAGTGTCCAATTGGAATGCTTGGGTGAACGTTCCCATTGTGTAACAAAACAGCTTTAAGACTCCGCTTACTAGAGTCAATGAACAGACGCCACTCGTCTGGAACATGTTCTATTTTAAAATACGAGAATAAACTTTCCAAATCTGAGCAGTAACATAGCTGATTTACAGTTTGAAAGTTGCACGATATGTCGGAGCTTCTCTTGCGAAAAGTAGTAATGCGCACATCACCTGAACTAAGTTCCACTCCTTAAGTCTCGAAGCTAAAAGTTCAGCCTTGCCCTTTGAAAGATATAAGTCCCTAACCAAGTCATTCAAGTCTTGCTGAGTTATGAAATGTGGTTCAGAAGAAGATTCTGGACAGTACTCTGTATCAGAAGATTCATTTGCTTGTTCTGACAATGCTTCCTCTTCAGATGATGTTGGCAGAAGATTCTTATCTGCTGGTGGTGTTGGAATCGGAAGCTCATCACTATGAGGAACACGTTTGATGGCAGAGGCTACCACAGGATAGTCAATTTTAGTCCTAGTTTTTCATGTAAGGCCAGCTACTTTGCTCTGACAGAAATAGCAGTCGTCAACATGGTTCTTTTGCTCACGCCAAACCATAGGTACTGCGAATCTCATACCTTTCCTTCTACCATTGAACCAGTCACGTAAATTCATTGCACAGTTAATACAGCAAACATGTGGGGCCCATCTTTTGTCTTGGTCACCAATAGGGGTGCACCGATTAATCGGTATCGGCACCTGGCATGCCGATTATTTTCTTAATATCGGCCGATTAATCGGTATCGGCAAGCTTGGCATAGGTAGCGTCGACTGGGGCGAATTGGGTCATCAAATGGGAAATTAGTTTTTTGCTGATGCGACATTCTTAAAACTATAATTCAAATTGTTTCTAGTTTTTACCACCAAATCACAAAACTTTAACCTTTTGTGTTTCTTTTTTTAAATCCAGCATTTGCTCTATTTGCTATAATGTTATAAAATAGGGTACTATTTTTTGTTGTAAATAACCAACTATATTTTTGTTGTAAATAACCAAATAATATTAAAAAAACAGTACTAATATATATTCAATCTTAAATGTATAAATTTAAAAACAAATTTGAAATAATTTTGAATGATTCAAGCTGATCAAGCAGTTATAAATAATGCTAAGCTTAAGAAAACCAGTTTAATAACACTTTCAATTTGTTATTCAAATTATTATCCAAAATGGCAAAAAAAAAATACTTCAAAAAGAACTACCTGGCCTACCATAAAAGGCTCAACAAACCATATCACAATCACATGTAGATACTTGCTTTTGCTATACACAACCACAACTAACCAAGGAAATAATTTGCCATCCTTTATATAGGTACTATTTTCTCCCAAATCCGGAGTATTCCAGAATGTTCTGGAATCGTCTAGAATATTCTAAGACAGTCTAGAAAGTTCCATAAGGTTCTGAAATATTCTAGAATTCTATAAAAAGCTGTAAAACAATCTAAAACTCTCTTAAAACTAAGAAAAAAGAAAATTCTCGAATATTCTCAGTGAATAATATTTTGGAGTATCAATAAAAAACTCTTATTAAAAAACAAAAAACAAGCTCACATCGCTAATTAAGTAATAAGTTTTTATTATAGTAAATAAAAGTAAATAATAAATAATATAATATTAATTAATATACATTACATTGGGTTATACTTATAACTTTTCTAAATTGATGCCGATTAATCGGTATCGGCAAATTTGTATCGGCCGATTAATCGGTATCGGCAAAATTGAGGTATCGGTGCATCACTAGTCACCAATATGACAGCCGAAGTAGTGATAATACGCTGTTCTTATCAGAGGAGTCATATTCCTGCGCTGTGAAGTTCGAGTAAATAGACCACAGATGTAACAAAATAAATCTGGACTGTTCACGCAACCCCTTGAAACACACATCATAAATCTAAAAAGTAAAAACGCAATTATTGTGTTTTGTATTGAAGTGAAATGAACTATAATCATAAAATTATTGAACTATGATATAATCATAAAATTAGTATAAAACAGTACCATATAAAACAACATATTCTGACAAAACCTGACTTAATGTGCAAAAATGAAGTTCATTTTCGAAATCAGCACTCTATAATTAGTATAAAACAGTATGTTTTTACTGGGAAGCAAAACTGTTGTTAGGTTGTCTATTAATGAACAAACAAATATATAAACCTCAAAATATAAATACCTGGTAACACAGAAAATTGAATGAAACTTGTTTCATTGAATTTTCAGTACTTGTAGGTTATTTCCACCCCACCAATTTTGACAGAATATTTTCGTTAAAACTAACGAAAATATCACGACTTAACCTAACCAATTATCAAGGGCGTACAGTTGATCTATTATTAATTATAACATTGTTTGTTTCTGAAACAGTATTTACTATTTACTAATAGATCAACTGTACGCCCTTGATAATTGGTTAGGTTAAGTCGTGATATTTTCGTTAGTTTTAACGAAAATATTATGACTTAACCAATCGTCAAGGGCGTACAGTTGACCTAACCGGGCATTCAATTAACCTACCCGGGTATTCAATTAACCTACCCGGGTATTCATTTAATCTAACCGGGCATTCAGTTGACCTAACCCGGCATTTAATTAACCTAATCGGACATTCAGTTGACCTAACCGGACATTCGGTGCTAGTATAGCATGCGGTCTACAAAGATATTTACACTATAGCGTGCGGTCTGCAACATATTTACACATTTACTTACATTAAAACAAAATTTTTAAAGGCCAAATAAAACAAACAATTCATTCTATGGAATATAATGCCCGGTTAGGTTAATTGAATGCCCGGTTGGTCAGCTCTATGCCCTTCACGATTGGTTAGGTTAAGTTGTGATATTTTCGTTAAAACTAATGAAAATATCACAACTTAACCTAACCAATTGTCAAGGGCATACAGTTGACCTAACCGGGCGTTCAATTAACCTAACCGGCCATTATATCCCATAGAATGAATTGTTTGTTAGATCACCTGAAGATCAGAGCCCCCAGCCTTCTTTAGTTAGCCTTAGAAGGCTAACTACAGAGGCGTACCGAAGGGGAGGACGACAGGGGCGATCGTCCCCCCTTGAGCTAATAAATTATTATTTTGATTATTTTTACGTATTTAATTTACATATTCAATTAAATATTTTACATATTTAATTTCATGCGCCAATCGAAAAATTTTAGCTACCTTTCTAGCGATTTTGTTTCATGAGTATTGCGTCATTTTTCATGGCACCTGGCAACCGCAGTTTATCGATTTTTGTTTACATTCATTTAAATATTTAGTTTGTGAACTTTCTAAATTTTGATAATTTTAAGTATTGATTAAAACTTTGTGTGTATGAATGTGTGTGTGATCATGTGTGAAGGCCGCTTGGTCTCAAACATGGGTGCTGGTTAAGTATGCGGTCTACCTACGATTGGTTAGGTTTAATCATGATATTTTCATTAAAACTAACGAAAATATCATGACTAAACCTAACCAATCGTCAAGGGCGATTGACAATGGGATGTAAACAAACAATTAGTAAACAAGATAAGAAGCTATAATTAAAAGGTAGACCGCCGAATCGTAGGTAGACCGCATACTACAGTAGCACCAAATATTCTGTCAAAATTGGTGGGGGTGGGAGATAACCTACAAGTATCGAATTTTCTGTGGCTGAAACTCTTGAGAAAGATATTATTTTTATCATAATGAAAACATTAATATTAATTTTAATTCTTATGCATTGCCTGC
Organism: Bathynomus jamesi; assembly: GCA_023014485.1. Taxonomy (NCBI): domain Eukaryota; kingdom Metazoa; phylum Arthropoda; class Malacostraca; order Isopoda; family Cirolanidae; genus Bathynomus; species Bathynomus jamesi. Next base: position 221,029 of record JAJOZX010000271.1, on the reverse strand, counting down.
CATAACAGTAATATCACGAAATTTGAAAAATTATGTCATATTCATAATTCTATATTATATTGATAGATTAACTAAATATCCGCATCCGCATATATTGAAATTAAAGATCCGCATCCGCATCCACAGATGTTGAAAAACTGACATCCGGTCCACCACTAATATATATATATATATATATATGTATAGAAACGACGTAAGTATAGAGGAGTGTTCTGCACACGAGGAAGAGAAATAACAAACAAATGAAAAATAAGGCACCCGCCCGGGAATCGAACCCAGGATCTTCCGATTGCCGGTCAGACGTGCTAACCACTACACTACGGAGCCACGATAGTCAGAAGTTGTAATTCTCCTACATAGGGCAGAAACCAATGCCTTGAGAGGGCACCCTCGCAAATCGTGAATATGTACATTTAACTGCAATGACCGCGCAGTATATTAACGTATAGAAACGACGTAAGTATAGAGGAGTGTTCTGCACACGAGGAAGAGAAATAACAAACTCAAAATCACTTCCGCAATCGCAAATCCGCAAACTCAAACCTTACCTTCCGCAACCGCAAATCCGCAAACTGCTTGCCATTTTTTGTGCCGCAAACGCAAACCATATTTCCAATTTATATATATATATATATATATATATATATATCTGCAGAGTGGGTTTTATGAAAGATGATCTGTTCCGGGCAGTTAAACATGACTTTTGAAGGACTATACAGACGAAAGAAATGTCTGTCGTTCATTTAATGACGAAAACTAACGTTGCTTAGGTTATGGCACCGTTTATTGATGTAATTAAAATACCCATCTCTCTGTTACTGAGAATGAAGCTTGGGTATAGGGGGAAGGGTGTAAAGACTGGAAAAAGAGAGTTTAGCGTTGTTCGAATCTGTAACATGAAATTCGAACCTAATTCTGGAGAAGAGAATGAAAAATTTAATGAAAAAGGAGCAAATCTGAGATGCATTTTCTAACTGAGGACATTTCATCTGCATTCCGTAAACTTTAAGAGCGATTAAGGAACCTCATTTTAAAATGCTTTTAACTTCTCTGATGATCAGTTTCATTGCAGCTTCAGAAATTAGCCAAAGTTCTCTTCAGAACTTGTATTCCTTCGCCCCAAAGATTTATTATAACGAATTTGGAATTATTTTTATAACTGTGTATGGAAATATTTTATTGGTTTTCTGAAATGTAACTCTACATTTGAGAGAAGTTAACTTGAAAGTAGACAATGAAAAGTTAAATTTAACTCATTTCTCCATGTATTAATTCTGTTTCTCCCATTTATCAATCTTTTATTTATTTTTTTTTATCATTTTAAAGTAGGTCCTGTATTTCATGATACTGTATTATATAGTTCAAATTTAAAAAAAATTTTGTATCAAACTTCAGACAGCGTAGAAAAAGAAAATCCAGAAAATTAGTTCAAAATAGAAATCTAGAATGGTCATTTGAGGTCCTCCCAGGAAGAAGTGGCTAAACGACAAAAGTAAAAAACGCCAGAAAACGCAATAAAAACTTTTACCAATTTTAAATACGCCATAACTTTTGAACTTCTGAAAATATTTCGACAAAATATCTTCAAAAGTTCAAAAGTTATGACATTTTAAATTGGTACGACTTTCAACTACGTTTTCTGGCGCTTTTTACTTTTGCCGCTTAGCCACTTCTTCCTTGGAGGACCTCATTTCTTAATTTAATTTGGCGGTGATGTATCTTAGCCAGATTTTTTGTTTAGGATTTGTATTTTGTTTTCGATCACAGTACCAAATTAATTCTTCGAGAGAGTTACAAGGAGTTACAAGGAAAAGTAGTACCTCAAAAGGCTATACCGAGGAGGTACCAATGGCAACGGGTGCCAGGGAAAAATTTTGTCACCATCAAATAGTGTGCAAGATTCGGTCTAACCTTTTCTTGAACAGATCCACTGAAGAACTGTTCACAACTTCTGAAGGTAGCCTGTTCCACGTGTCACAGATCTTATACGTAAAGTAATTCCCACACACATTAGTCCTAAACCGTTTCAAATCCAACTTCCAACCATTGTTGCGAGTTGGGTTATCATTTAAACTAAACATGCTTCGAAAATCGACATTGTTGAACCCGCGTAAGAACTTGAAAACATCAATGAGTTGACCGCGCAGCCTCCGAGTTTCCAGCGAAAACAAGTTCAGGGCGCGTCCAGCCTCTCAATATCTTTCCTGAGGGTGGGCGACCAGAACTGCACAGCATACTCCAGGTGCGGCCGAACCAGAGAATTGTACAGAGAGAGCACAATCTCCTTGTTCCGAAATCGAAATTGCCTCCTGATATAACCCAACAACTTCTTGGCTTTCTTTTCCACCTCTACGCACTGTTTCGTAAACTTGGTCGCTGCTAATTAGCACACCCAAATCCTTTTCCAAATCAGTCGCCTCAATATTACTCCCCAACATGGAGTACTCACTTGGAGTAGTCCGACTTGGGATTGGCGTAGCCAATGTGCATCACCTTGCATTTACCTAAGTTAAACGGCATTTGCTATTTTTCAGACCACTCTCCTATCCTACGTAGGACCGCACGCAGTTGCTCGATCGCTTCGGGCGTCCCAACATTGGCCCCAAGCTTGGTGTCATCAGCGAATTTGGCGATCCGACTGACGATGCCACCGTCGATATCATTTATGTAAATGATAAACAACAGTGGCCCCAAAACGGAACCCTGAGGAACCCCACTAGTGACCGAGGCCTAACTCGAACTAGCCCCTTTAATTACAACCCTCTGCCGCCTATTCCTCATCCAGTTTTCAATCCACCTACCTACTTCGCCACCGATACCCAGCGCGCGCACTTTCGCCATTAGTCGGCGGTGAGGTACCTTATCAAAGGCTTTCTGAAAGTCGAGATAAAGTATATCAATCGCCCTACTCTTATCATACTCACTCAACATGACGTGGAAAAACTCGAGCAAGTTGGTGAGACACGACCTATGTCGTCTAAACCCATGTTGGGAGTCCCCAAGCAGCTTGTAGGAATCCAAATGGTCAACGATCCTATCCGCTATTATCCCCTCTAATAATTTACCTACAACCGAAGTGAGACTAATGGGACGATAGTTCCCTGGACTTTCGCGATCCGCTTTCTTAAAGATAGGGGTCACATTGGCTTCCCTCCAGTCACCAGGCACCTGGCCTGTCTCCAACGATTTGTTGAAGACTGTAGCCAGGTGGGGAGCCACCTGGTCGCGCACCTCCCGCAACACTCTGGGGAGGAACTGGTCTGGCCCAGGAGCCTTAAACGCGCTCAGTTTGTCTATTCTATCGGCAACAACTGTCGCGGTACAAACACTATCCAGGCCAGCACCTTCGTGCCTCACGCCTGGCTCGGGGATGACGCGGGTGTCCGTCCTGGTGAACACTTCCGCAAAGTACTCACTTAGCACATTAGCAATGTCCGCGTCGGAGGTCCTCAGCGCGCCGCTGGGGTCCTTTAAAGGGCCTATCATGCTTCTAATGGGCTTTCTACTATTAACATAACTGAAGAACTCCTTAGGGTTCCCCTTGCAGAGGCTTGCCACCCGGAGTTCTTCGTTACGTTTAGCTAGCCTAACCTTCGCCTTCACTTCCCTGTACAGGTGGACATACGCCTCAGTGTTCTCATGGGAACATTTGGCCTTCGCCCTCCTATACGCAGTTTTCCTATTTTGGACAGCCAAAGCGATGTCCCGACTGAACCACTTAGGCTGCGTTGAAGCAGGGGTGACCGGTTTTGAGGGTATGGCAGCAGACTGCAGCACCATAAACTGGTCCTGGAATGGACTCCACACTCCCTCAACATCGCCACCCACCTCTAACCCTATCTCACCTACGCTATCCTGGAGGCTAACAAAGTCCGCCCGATGTAGATCGAGCTTAGTGCCTCTCGAGTTACTACGCTTCACCCGAGGGACGCAGACGCAGAACCTAATCAGAACGTGATTACTCCCGCCCAACGATTCGTCAACGGTGAGACCAGTGACGAGGTTGTCTTCGGTCGTGGATACTAAGTCTAGAAAGCTTTCGCCTCGTGTGGGCCGATTGAGGTTAAGTGGACTCCCCCAGCTTGTTGGCGGGCTTTCCCCTTTGCTTTTTTTTTCGCACTCTGGGGGGGGGTTGTCACTGGGGGAGTGGGGTTGGCACCTTGCAACAAGGGGTGGGGTGGGTGGCACTGGCACTCATTTGATCAACATTGCAAATGAATATACACTCTACCATTTTGCGGCCATACTACCAGACTTGCAGCCTATCCAGAGCAGTCAAGAAGAGTTAACCAGAAGGTTCAAGTACCTTGAAGAGCTACAAGATCAGTTATGGAAGAGGTGGCAGAGGGAATACTTGCCAGAACTCAATTATTACCCATCAGGCAATGTAAAGGGCTCCAATGTAAATTGTATAAAGGTGGGAGAAGTGGTAATGATTGGGGATGAAAGACCAAGGCAATGCTGGAAGCTTGTCATAATTGAAGAGTTGTTTGTTGGCAAAGACAATTTAGTTAAGTCTGCACTGGTAAAGACTTCAGGAGGAAAATTAAAGAGACCTATGCAAAAACTCTATGTTTTAGAAATCAGCAAAAACACGAATAGTCAAGATGAAACATTTGGGTTACAGCCTCATGGAGAAGGCTTGGCTAAACTTGCAGAAGGTAATGACAACAATGCCTCTTCGGTGGGGAGTGTTAGCAAATCTAGAAGAGGAAGAGCCATTGTTGTCCCAAGGCGATATGATGACTAAGCTGATTGATGCAGCATTGCTTGTATATATTAAGTTAAGGCAGTGGTTCCCAAACTTTTCTCCTTCGTTACCCAAACTCTTGATTTCCTCCGTCCGTATTACCAACTTCAAAGAAAGCACACACAAAATAACGAACCATTTTATTTTAGGACAATTATATGATGACATGATTATGTATCTCAAAATTAATGTCTGCCTCATAAAAGAGGGCAGGTTTAATTTTCATTAGTTAAGCAAAAAGCACAACATATACAATATAGATTGCAAGCAATTGATACATATACATATACCAAAAGAAACAAATTCATCATGCTCAATGAGACGGATGCATTTGTTTCGCGGCAGCTAGTCGTTCAATGCGCGGCATCGTTGCTGAAAGACCAACACGTGCGTCACTGTTAAGATTCAACCTGTTTCTCTTCTTATTTTTCAAATTCAGAACGAATGAGAAGCCCTGTTCACATAGGTATGTGGTCGAAAAACCGATCAAAATCAACAACGCTCGCTGAGAAAGAGACGGAACATCTAGTCTGGAGAGCCAAAATGTTTCCAAGCTGTTCTTCACATACTCCCTCTTCCACATTTCGCTATGCCGCAGTGTGATGAATTCTTCCTTCGCCGAAAAGTCGTCGTCAGAAATGATGCTTTCATCGACCTCGAATGGATCGCGAATCCACTCGTTTGGATTTTCCTTCATTTTTGGGAAGTACTTTTCCAGGCTCGCCGAGAGGGAAGACAGATGTCCGTCGATTTCATCCTTCAAGTCAGAGTCCAACTCAACATTCCACTCATCCAAAAAGGCATCCAATTTAGAGAAATGAGTTGTCACTCCCCTCCAAACTCTTTTTGACCACAGATCAAGCTTTCCACGAAATGTCAAAACCGCTTCACCGCAGAACATAATCATACCGTGATCACTCCCGCCCAACGATTCGTCAACGGTGAGGCCAGTGACGAGGTTGTCTTCGGTCGTGAATACTAAGTCTAGAACGCTTTCGCCTCGTGTAGGCCCATTGACCCACTGGGTGAGGAAGTTCTCATCAGCAAAGTCAACTAGCCTCCTCCCTTCGGCATCAGCAGTCCTGTCTTCACACTTTATGCCGCGACAGTTGAAGTCTCCTAAAACTACACACACCCTGTCCCCTAGCAGGCTACGGAGTTCGGTGTATAGGGCTGTATCCTCCTCGAGGAGGAGATGCGGAGGTCTGTACACCAAAATTAACCTATAGTTCGTCCATCCCACGTTCAGATCGACGTCAAGCAGCTCCCGTTCCGATCGGAACTGGCAGTCAACCGGACTCAACGTATCCCTCACGTATATTAGTACCCCTCCCCCCTCCCCACGGGTGCGGTCTTTGTGAAACATTCTATACCCGGGAATCTCGAACTCCCAAACGTAGTCCCTACGATCAGTATGAATCCAGGACTCGGTGATAGCAACGATATCCTGGTATTCTGATGCTAAGAGCGCCCGTAGCTCGCAAAACTTATTCCTAATCGACCTAGCATTAAAAAGCACTGCACGGAGGGAGCCTTCCCTATTCTGACCGCCCCCTAGCACGACCCGTTTCCCGAACAACCAGGGCTGTCGGGGATTGAAGAGCCCCTCACCAACGAGGGGGCAACTTCCGTAGAAGGCTGAGCCCCCTCCAACGGGGAAGGAGGGTCACCCACCTGTACATGGACGCACCCCACAGTTAAAGGTACGTCCGCCACCGGTTCAACATCATCTCTCCCCGGTGGGGGCCCATCATCAATCCCCAGGCTTGACCTCACCATACGGTATAGGTGCCGGTCAAGCAGCGTGCCTAGCACACCTTTACCCTTAACATTGAAGTGGATACTATCCCTTTGATACAAGTCCCACCTACCCGAAAACGCGTCGAACGGGTCAACAAACCTCATGCCCAGTGGGACGCACAAGTCTTGCACCCTCTCGTTCATGCCAATGACCTTACTGAGCGCGTGGTCACTGGCATTCATCCGCGGTAAAATGCCCATCAACATTCTCCTCTCTGTTTTAAGTTTTAGATCATCCGCAAGAGACATGATCTCGGTGATGATCCCTTCTGTCGAACCTACCCTACCGTCTTTGAGGAACAGGTCGTTGCCACCAGCGTGGACAACGATCGTAGTCCTCCAACTAGCCACGCGCAGCTTCTCTAACTCCTTCCTTAAGTGCGCCATTCCCTGCCCGGGTAAGCACCTTACCTTCCTCCTGTCCCGGTTTGTAGAAGCAAAGTACTTCTCCTGGCCCCTGATCTGCGAGTCCTCAATCAAAACGGTGTCTTCCTCCTTCGCGCACAGGAGACTAAAGCGGTTGGAGGTCCTGACAGCGGCAACCGATGTCTCAGGTTTCGGCTTCGCAGCCTTTTTGGCCGATACCTTTCGATACCCGTCGCCACCCATAGACTCAGCCGCACTTACACCACCCGACTCACCCCGACCGGCAGCTACATCCTTCGGTTTCTTTGGCCATGAGTAGGCCCCTTCCCACCCTTTTTCTTTATCGGCCTCTTCCCACCCTTCTCTATCGGCCCCTTCTTTGTGCCCTCCCTTCCCTCCAATTTACGTCGCGGTTCCGTGCATTCCACGTGAGTCGCTGGCGATTCCCGACACTGATTTTGCATCCCGGCCCCCGGTTGCACCTCTACCCTTTCTCCGCGGTCCCGAGCTCTGTCCAGTCCACCGCTAGACCGCCTTTCCAGGCCGGCTATCCTATGAATAAGCTCCGGGGTGGAGGGCGCAGCCGCGTCAGCGATCGCCGCACCTCCAACAGCCGATCTGGACGACTCGAGCCGCCGGACCCTCTCTTCTAGCTTCTCGTAAAACTGCACGAGTTCGCAAAAGCGGCACATGCTGGAGTGGTTGATCTTTTCGAAGCAAGCTTCTTTGAAGTTCGTCATCTACTGATTTACTCCACACCTCCCGCATTCAGCCTTCAGTTTCTGCGGTCCAGTCATTGTAACTTTTTTTTTTCGAACTCTGAATACACTGAATAAGAAAAGCGTTCTAGCAATGAAAACTATCAAAAACGTTCTGACCAGTATATAAAAAAGGAGCGGGGGTGAATTCTTCCCGCGCAAGCTGCATCCGCCTTTTTGCAAGTGACGTTTATCCCATCCAGAAGACAACACCACTCGCTGCTGCAGCACCGACCAAAGGTCTCCCCAGGGCCGGACAGTCCCAAACGTGTCGCAGCTACCAACTGACAAACACTCGCGACGCAGACGTCACGGATTTTTCGCCAGGAGCGACAGCGAGATGCAGCTCCTTACTAAGTCTTACTAGTCACGCACAAGCGGCCAGACTCTTAGAATCCAGTGTTCAAGGGATATCCCACCAGACTCAGAAGCTACGCCCGAGACTTTCCGCTGGCCTGGCAGCCAGCAGGGCAGTAAAGCTCTCTCACCTAAGAGCAGTACAGCCAAGCACCATCAATTGGCCACCAAAGAACGGTCGCAGGGGGCTGGTCAGGCCATTACGCGTTAGGAATGGGCTTAACGGGGTACTAGCTGACCTAACCGGGCATTCAATACTTCATATGCACAAGAAATGAAGGTCAGATTTGAATAAAACACACTAAAATACACCAGGAAAACCTATTCTCATATGAAAATCGACCCGTAGGGGGTAAAACGAATAATTACCACCATACTATTTCAATCGATTTTAATCGATCCAAAAATTACTTATATGTCCGTTAATATCAATTTGCCCAAGAAATACCATAGCAGAAAATAGATTCAGATTTAAATTCTACACAAGAAAAACCGGATCTTGTGGGTTGTTGTATTATATAAAAAAATGAAGTAAATGATGGGTTTATAACCCAAAAGATCCAAAAGTAAACTTCATTTTGGGTAAACCGAAAGTTTTAATTACAATTCCTATTATATCATAATTAGCGTTAAAGGGAAGTTATGCATCTGATGAAAACACATTTTTTCATGCTAGTGAAGGAAAGAAAATTTTTAACAAGCTGAAAATTCATTTTCAAATTTTTTTTTTAACGCAAAAATAGTAATTTTAACGTACATTCAATTTATTTTTCCATTTACTTAAAACTTTTGTTTAGAATTTAGACGAAGAGGAGTCCCGTATTCAAAATTATGAATACCTACTTTCGTTAAAACGAACTAAGTAAATTGTTTTTGCAAAATATGAGTAAATTTGATTTAGAAAAAAGCGCATTAAAATTCTATCTTTTTGCAATTAATAAACTAACTCATGTTCTCTTTATAAAGCGAAGGCCCAGTGCCAAGTAAATACACTATTATATTTGTTTAATCCAACCTAAATTTCTTCTGAAATTAGAGAAGACTGTTTTTTTTTAGTGTAAATTCACGAATGTCCTTGCAAACAGTAAAAAAAAAAAAAACTACTTAATATGACATTCCATTAAAATTAATTTTCAACAGTCATTATTTGAATCCAGTCTCTAATCATAAAAATCAGAGTTGTACCTCATATAGGCTCTCTCGACCTCATAAAATATGCTCAATATATATATATATATATATATATATATATATATATATATATACACAGGGTGATTCAAAAGTCAGGTTACATAGGTAAATATTGTATTATGTAATGATACAGGGGAATAGTCACATCACATGTTCGATATGGCCACCGTTAACGGCAATGGACTTGCGCAGCCAGCTAGGAATATCACATCAATGCGCTCCTCCTTCGATAACATCTCATAACTCATTTACCTGCAAAGAAACAGAAAAGCCCTATGTAACCTGACTTTTGAATCACCCTGTATATATATATATATATATATATATAATATATATATATATACTGTGTGTGTGTATAGTCTTTACGTTCACTTGCCTCCAGCGAAACAATTTCAATTTTAATTAACAAATTTGCATTATTAAATTAGAGATTAACCGATTAATTTCCAAAGCGGCAATTTCCTTCATTCGTAATTTAAAATCTGGGTTCCATTGCTCAAAATTCTAATTAAGAAACTTTGCGTATTTTATTTGATTTAAGACGTCTGTTTCAAAAGCCAAAATGGAAGTTGCTTATTAATTTCGAGTGACAAAAAACCAAGTTCCACAGTTTTAAATGAAATATCATCGGCTGTATTTTAGTTAATGGTAATAAATTTTAATATGGTCATAACAAAACTTTTATGATTAGGATAAAATATGATTATATCGCGTCAAATGATGATATTGGGTGCGGAGGGGGGGAATTTTTGTGGGCGTTCGCCCTTGGCTACTCCTTCGTACACCAAAAAAAATGTCCAGTTACAGTAAAACCTTAAAAAAAAAAAGGATTAGTGAATTTTGTTGTGGTAAGTGTACAGTATGTACAGTGGCTGCTAAAATTACTTGGACCATCCCAGATTTTTCTATTTTTTTGATAACTCTCAGATAAGGTAGCAATTCTTAAAACAATCATTCCTCTAAGACTACGTTTGTTTAGACATATCGCAAAAGGGCAAATACCCATAAACGGCTTATCTTAATCCTTCGAAAACCTTTTCTAAATCTCATTCCTCGTCAAATATGTAGGTGGTCCAAGTAATTTTAGTAGCCACCGTGTGTATATATATACATACACAGGCAGTCCCGCTTAATGCTCTTAATTGGTTCCAGAAAAACCTAGCGTTAAAGCGTTAGGTTTATTTCGTTACCACGGCCCCATCTTTGTGCTATAAAATGACATTAATTAAATAACAAGAATATAATGTAATTGGTTGCATTGGGTATTGTTTATTGCTAATATGTTACAAAACAACAGTGTACACGGCCTAAGTATAAAATCCGCTCTTAGGACAACGGCGTGGTTATATTTATTTAAAACATGCAAAGTATAAAATTCAAGTCTGACAAGTTTTTAATCGTGATATTTCTGTAAAATAAGTCAAGAATTTCGTTTACATGCACCATAACATAACAATAAGAGCAGTAGGACGACCAGCCATTATTGTTTAAAGCTAAGATTGCAATATTGACTAAATAAAATAAACAAATTGCGGCTCCCAGTTAATTGAATGCCTGGTTAGGTCGAATGAATGGTCGTTAAAACTAACGGAAATATCATGACTTAACCTAAACAATCGTCAAGGGCGTTCAATTGACCTAACCGGGCATTCAATTGACCGTGGGCAACTCACAAGTAGATAGATCACAGCACTGTATTATCACATGCTCACACTACAACAATAATATTCAGACTAAACTAGGTCTAAGCAGGCAACAAATAAACATTAATAACAAGACGACGCAAACAGGAACAAATTTACATTTTCTGAATTTGACCACGGACTATACAGGGTATTTCAGGAGGAAAGGTCAATACTTCGGGAGGTGACAGTATCGGTCACTGTGAGAAAAAAAGTTCATATGAACATGTGTCTAATTCTGAATGGTTACGGAGATAGAGCTGTTTGAATCTGATGCGCGCGCAGCTCTTCCTCCCCCCGCGGTGGTCCCATTCAATGGCCACCAAGGTCTCCAGACCTCTCTCCGTTAGATTATTGTTTGTGGGGCTGGATAAAAAGTCAAGTTTATAAAAGAAAGGTGGATACACGAGACGAATTGCTCGCGCGCATTTTGGATGCTGCTGCCCGCATAAAGGAACGTCAAAATCAACTCAGACGAACAACACGCGATCTTTGCACACTAGTTGCAAAGTGCATTGAGGTTGACGGTGAGATTTTTGAAAACGTATTGTAAACTGTAACAAATTTGTCATTTCTGTATCTGATACCATTCAAAATGCCAATGTTTAACCATTAAATGTTAGAAACCGTAATTGGTTTCTCTTTCTTGATTACCATTGATAATGCTTTTCTATTTGTAGATTCAAACAGCTCTATCTCCGTAGCCATTCAGAATTAGACACATGTTCATATGAACTTTTTTCTCACAATGATCGATACTATCACCTCCCAAAGTATTGACCTTTCCTCCTGAAACACCCTGTATATATACCAGCACAGCATAAGAAATAATTTAACCACGGATTCTATACTTATGCCAGTGTACACTACATAAATAACTAAACATAGTGTACGGAACTTACAGTATGATTGGTTACATTGATGAAGTTGAAGGGTTTTCTTTTGTTCAGGACTTTTTGCAGGGGTTGAAGCAAGCTTTTGAGGATCCCTGAAGAAAAAATCCAAAGACAACTGCAACTTTCTCTTCTCATACAGTCTCCTAGCCTTCTCCTGAATAAGCAATAAACTGAGAAGCATACGGTGTTGAGTTATATCCTCGATTCAAATACTAAAGAGCCTTTCCATTTCTACCATTATTGGAGACCTACTTCTACTTAACTTTAAAGCAGATAAAGGAGTTGCAGTCTCTCCATATTTCTTTATTTTCTCTGCATTTTTAAGAATTGTCCTAGCCGTTGATCCAGCCAAAGAAACGCTCTACAGACCTCAGATTGATGTTCACCGCTTCAATACGTTTCATTACATCCAACTTAACCTCCAACATTCAGCTTTTGCGCTGGTTTTCCTCAGCGCTAACAATATTTAGAGTCTGTTGCACGTTTCTCAATCATGATGCTTGATTTCAAGGTGTAAAATCAATTGCAAAACAAAGAGCACAAATATTTTTAAAGAACCAAATATGGTGACCAAAACAAACTGGCGCTTAGAGTCAGGGATTCGACACCAATGAAAAATATTACCCTAGATGAAAGCTTAATTATCGTAAGTTACCCTAAATTACCAAACCCCTAATTAGGAAAGATATAGAAGCAATAATTTTCCCTATACTTTTTGACAAGCGAAAATTATTAATAGCATATTGTCAGTGGATAAAAGTAAAAATTAGAAAGTACTAGTGAACATTTTGTAGAATCAAACGCATTTATTTAAAACCAAGCATATAATGAATTACCCTAAAAAGTGAGTATTTAGAACCCTACCTAAACTCCACCCTACCGCAAGAGTAATTACCCTAAAATTGGAAGTACTAGCTAAATTGCACAGCGTGGTTGCGCTGCGGTAATCGCTACGATAACGCTGCCAAATGTACGACGCCGAGAGCATTATAGCAAATAGCACTGAGCGCTAAGCGATTTAGGGTATCAATATAAAAATAGCGCTATAGCGAAACAGCGCAAAGCGGGGAGTGCCTGCATATACATCCACATCAGCGTCTTAGTAGCAATCTGTTAATAGGTTAAGTCGTAAGAAAGCAGAAGTTCCTTCACTGAGCTTACCAAATACCGCTCTGCCCATACGATAAGCACAGTGGCTTCATGTTTTCCAAATGAAATGAAATACACAGATTCAGCCTTCAGGGTACGAATAGTTCGTAGCACCATAACTAAGAACACGGAGGATCAAGTCCTAAGGAGGATTCTGTACATTGTTCATCACCAGCGTAAGCAAGAACAATGTTCTCTCTTATCATAATCCAATGAGCAGTCAAATCCATAATCGTCTACTCACTTGCGTCGTTAGTTGTATTACAGATTTCTTGCCTTTAACTCTTAATCCCTACCCATTATAAAAGTTATGCTTGCACTACCGGGGTACTGGGGCACACCAGTACCCCTGGTAGGGTTTAAGGGATATAGATTTATTGTATGTATTCGAGCAAATTTCTAAATATTTAAATTATCATCATCATTATTATTGTTTTCATCAAATTCGCACGAAGGAACAACCCATATATAATAAAGTGTGCAATAATTTTTCGTGTATATAATATATATATATATATATATATATATATATATAATATAATATATTATTATATATATATAATATTACAGATGAAAAGAAGGATCAACACAACGGCAAACATTTTCATTTATTTGTACATCAGACGTTTCGACAAATCTTTTGTCATCATCAGTGAGTTAAGTCTTAAAACCTTAAAACAAAATTGAAAAGTGAAAGTTACATCAATACAATATTAAGACCATTAAAATTAAAACCTTAAAGCAAAATGAAAATTGCATCAATACAAAATTAAAACATTTAAATTTCATCACTATAAAAACTAAAATTAAATTAAATTTCATCACTATAAAAACTAAAATTAAATTACCTCAATAGGTAAATACACAATGTTTACATCCACCTCCATACTTGGCAAAGTCTAAGGAACACTAGGTGGTCAGAGGATTAGAAAGGGTATATCTGTGAAACACGGTTGGTTGTCAAAAGAGTCGTAATTTGTAGGATGAGCTATTATTATTAAGGGAGGGTTTGTTTCTATAGATGTACAAAGATTCTAAAATTCGGAGTTCTGTAAGGTTATTGGATCTAGTTAAAATTTCAAACTGAGTTTTGTGAAGGGGATGGTCGTTTTCATTACTGTGGTTTCTAATTGCGGATTGTGGAGGGCTACTGAGGGGACGGTTGGTACGGACTGACAAGCCCAAATGTTGAGAAAGGCGCACCTCCAGTTGGAGTTGAGTGCTGCCAATATACGCAGCCTTACAGCTGTCGCACGTGTATTTGTAAACAACATTGGGGCATACAGTTTTGGGGAATTCATCTTTGAACTTTAAAAAATTTGATAATTTAAGTGGGTTGACGAAGGCGAATCTAAAATTTATTTGGGGATAACTAGACTTGAGTAGTTTGGACAATTCACCTCGAATACGCAATGATAAATAACCATAAAAAGGTAATTTAATATATCTGGTTTCTTTTTGTACTGTAGTTACGGGGAGTTTAGTATCAAAAGTGTTATTTAAAAATTTCTTTAATTGGTTATCGAATAGATGAGAAGGGTAGTAATTGTTAATAAAGTACTGTTTTAAAAATTTAAATTCTTCGTTTAACGAAAAGTAATCCGAACAAATACGGTAACTTCTTGTTAATAATGTTACTATAGCACTAATCTTATATTTATAAAACATACAACTTAAATAATTGGTTCCCAAGCCAGTAAAAGTTTGTTTCCGAAATAGTGAAGTATGGAACTTATTATGGGCCCGTTTAACTAAAACATCCAGGAAAGGTAAACTATTATTTGTTTCGTTTTCACACGTGTACTTAATATTACTATGTTGTTTATTAAGATAATCAAGAAAAAGTTTTACGTGTGAAGGATGGTTAAATATTAAGAAAGTGTCATCCACGTATCTTCTGTAATATATGGGTTTAAAACTACTAGGACAATTTTTCAACCAAATTTCTTCGTAATGGCAAAGAAATGCATTTGCTAGTGTTGGGCTTAACGGGGAACCCATAGCTACCCCATCAATTTGGCTGTAAAGGTTGCTATTAAATAAGAAAAGATTATCAAAACACACTATTTCGAGAAGGTTTTTAAATTGAGTCTGAGTGAGGCCATTAATAAGAGTATTATCAGTAGTGAATAACTTATTTAGTATGATATTTAATGTTTCTTTTAACGGGACATTAGTAAACAATGATGAGACATCAAAACTGGCCATAGTAAGAGAATCGGCATGATTGATCTCTTTTATCTCTTTAGCAAAATCAAACGAGTTGTTAATAGAATAATCATTAAAGGTGAGTTTTGAAAGCAAGGGAACGAAGAATTTGGCTAAGTTATAATTGAATGTACCACATGCCGAAAGAATAGGTCTTAGTGGGAAATTTGGCTTGTGGACTTTAGGTAAACCATATAGAATTCCTGGATTAGAACCAGAAGCAAATAAAAAATTGTATGTATTGTCAGCAATAATATTACTATTTTTTAATTTACGCAAACACCTATTAAGTTTATCTTCGAGTTTTAGTAATTTAGACAGAACATTCTCTTTTACCCTTTTAAATTTAGACGTATCCGACAAAATTGTCTCCATTCTATTTATGTAAACTGTTGAATCAATCAGCACTACTCCTTTACCCTTATCCGGTTTTGTAATGATGACAGAGTTATCCTTTTTCAAATTATTAAGAATTTTAAAATCTTGCTTATTAAAGAGGGGAGAAAACACCTTATGGGGTTTAAAATTATAAAAATTCTTAAAAGAGATGCTCTCCACTTGTTTTACCAAGTTATGAAACGAGAAATTTGTCGGATCTCACAATTCTTAATATTCAGAGAATTTTCAATTACAAACGAAGATAAACTTAATAGGTGTTTGCGTAAATTAAAAAATAGTAATATTATTGCTGACAATACATACAATTTTTTATTTGCTTCTGGTTCTAATCCAGGAATTCTATATGGTTTACCTAAAGTCCACAAGCCAAATTTCCCACTAAGACCTATTCTTTCGGCATGTGGTACATTCAATTATAACTTAGCCAAATTCTTCGTTCCCTTGCTTTCAAAACTCACCTTTAATGATTATTCTATTAACAACTCGTTTGATTTTGCTAAAGAGATAAAAGAGATCAATCATGCCGATTCTCTTACTATGGCCAGTTTTGATGTCTCATCATTGTTTACTAATGTCCCGTTAAAAGAAACATTAAATATCATACTAAATAAGTTATTCACTACTGATAATACTCTTATTAATGGCCTCACTCAGACTCAATTTAAAAACCTTCTCGAAATAGTGTGTTTTGATAATCTTTTCTTATTTAATAGCAACCTTTACAGCCAAATTGATGGGGTAGCTATGGGTTCCCCGTTAAGCCCAACACTAGCAAATGCATTTCTTTGCCATTACGAAGAAATTTGGTTGAAAAATTGTCCTAGTAGTTTTAAACCCATATATTACAGAAGATACGTGGATGACACTTTCTTAATATTTAACCATCCTTCACACGTAAAACTTTTTCTTGATTATCTTAATAAACAACATAGTAATATTAAGTACACGTGTGAAAACGAAACAAATAATAGTTTACCTTTCCTGGATGTTTTAGTTAAACGGGCCCATAATAAGTTCCATACTTCACTATTTCGGAAACAAACTTTTACTGGCTTGGGAACCAATTATTTAAGTTGTATGTTTTATAAATATAAGATTAGTGCTATAGTAACATTATTAACAAGAAGTTACCGTATTTGTTCGGATTACTTTTCGTTAAACGAAGAATTTAAATTTTTAAAACAGTACTTTATTAACAATTACTACCCTTCTCATCTATTCGATAACCAATTAAAGAAATTTTTAAATAACACTTTTGATACTAAACTCCCCGTAACTACAGTACAAAAAGAAACCAGATATATTAAATTACCTTTTTATGGTTATTTATCATTGCGTATTCGAGGTGAATTGTCCAAACTACTCAAGTCTAGTTATCCCCAAATAAATTTTAGATTCGCCTTCGTCAACCCACTTAAATTATCAAATTTTTTAAAGTTCAAAGATGAATTCCCCAAAACTGTATGCCCCAATGTTGTTTACAAATACACGTGCGACAGCTGTAAGGCTGCGTATATTGGCAGCACTCAACTCCAACTGGAGGTGCGCCTTTCTCAACATTTGGGCTTGTCAGTCCGTACCAACCGTCCCCTCAGTAGCCCTCCACAATCCGCAATTAGAAACCACAGTAATGAAAACGACCATCCCCTTCACAAAACTCAGTTTGAAATTTTAACTAGATCCAATAACCTTACAGAACTCCGAATTTTAGAATCTTTGTACATCTATAGAAACAAACCCTCCCTTAATAATAATAGCTCATCCTACAAATTACGACTCTTTTGACAACCAACCGTGTTTCACAGATATACCCTTTCTAATCCTCTGACCACCTAGTGTTCCTTAGACTTTGCCAAGTATGGAGGTGGATGTAAACATTGTGTATTTACCTATTGAGGTAATTTAATTTTAGTTTTTATAGTGATGAAATTTAATTTAATTTTAGTTTTTATAGTGATGAAATTTAAATGTTTTAATTTTGTATTGATGCAATTTTCATTTTGCTTTAAGGTTTTAATTTTAATGGTCTTAATATTGTATTGATGTAACTTTCACTTTTCAATTTTGTTTTAAGGTTTTAAGACTTAACTCACTGATGATGACAAAAGATTTGTCGAAACGTCTGATGTACAAATAAATGAAAATGTTTGCCGTTGTGTTGATCCTTCTTTTCATCTGTAAGCTCCGGTTCCCTAAGGAGAAGTCAATAGCTTTGATATATATATATATATATATATATAATATATATATATATAATATATATATATATATATATATATATATATATATATGAAAAATTATTGCACACTTTATTATATATGGGTTGTTCCTTCGTGCGAATTTGATGAAACAATAATAATGATGATGATAATTTAAATATTTAGAAATTTGCTCGAATACATACAATAAATCTATATCCCTTAAACCCTACCAGGGGTACTGGTGTGCCCCAGTACCCCGGTAGTGCAAGCATAACTTTTATAATGGGTAGGGATTAAGAGTTAAAGGCAAGAGATATCTGTAATACAAACTAACGACGCAAGCGAGTAGACGATTATGGATTTGACTGCCCATTGGATTATGATAAGAGAGAACATTGTTCTTGCTTACGCTGGTGATGAACAATGTACAGAATCCTCCTTAGGACTTGATCCTCCGTGTTCTTAGTAATGGTGCTACGAACTAATCGTACCCTGAAGGCTGAATCTGTGTATTTCATTTCATTTGGAAAACATGAAGCCACTGTGGCCTATCGTATGGGCAGAGCGGTATTTGGTAACCTCAGTGAAGGAACTTCTGCTTTCTTATATATATATATATATATATATATATATATATATATATATATATATATATATATATATATATATATATATATATACTGATATATATATATATATATATATATATATATATATATATATATATATATATATATATATATATATATAAATATAAGATAAATGTTCGTCCTATAGAACGTGTCCCAATACACCTGTCATCCTGTCAAAGACTCCGAGCGTCGGTCTTTCTTTTCATGAATTATTTTTGCCTTGTTTATCTCTCAAATTTCACATCGTTGGCCATTGTGACTCCAAAATTTTTTTCTTTTGTGTTTCATTGAATTTTCTGTCTATTTGGGGGCATAATATTCTGTCTATTTTTAGTCAATTTCTTTCATATCTTAAACTGACTGAATTTTTGTCTGTTAAATTTCATGTTATTGTCTTCTGACCATCCATGTATTCTGTTTGTGTCCGTTGTTAAGGCTTCCACATTAGCATTTCTTATTTTTCTGCTGATTTTATTTTTGTATAATGAGTAAAGGATGTTACCGTTTTATTATTGGTTACTTTGATGTCTATGTTTGTTAGCATGATAATGAATAGCAGGTGGGCTAATACTGTTCTTTGTAATACTGAACTATGTACCTCCGATTCTGATGACGATATACGTTAGATTTTAACTTGCTGACGTTCTCTGAGGATGTTATAAATCCATTTTCCCATTTTGCTCGTCATTCGCATGTGTTTC
The DNA here is from genome assembly GCA_023014485.1 of Bathynomus jamesi. Lineage (NCBI taxonomy): Eukaryota > Metazoa > Arthropoda > Malacostraca > Isopoda > Cirolanidae > Bathynomus > Bathynomus jamesi. Next base: position 201,939 of record JAJOZX010000271.1, on the reverse strand, counting down.
ATTTTGTGTGTTTTATACTACGATCCCACATGTCGAATGCTTTAGCAAAGTCCTTGTATATTACATCATAATTGGCACTGTTTTCGAGTGCATCAATGATATTGTTATACTGTTCTGTTATCTGTGATAGACACGATCTTCCTGATCGGAATCCATACTAGTTCTCATTGAATCTTTCCTGTCTCTCTAACAAGTCATAGATTTCCCATCAAACTATTCTTTCAAATATTTGGGTGAGATAAGATTTCAATGACACTGGTCTATATTTCTTTGCATGAGACCTATCCTCTCCTCTATATATAGGGACGTGACAATGTTCGCCCTTTTCAGGATGCCCAGTATTTCCCGTGTTTAGCGATCTTCCTCATATCAAATATAGGGGCTTAGCGATTTCATTCTTACAGTTTTTAATCATCAAAGTGTTCCACTTCCAGACCTGTAGCTAAATGTTATTTCATTTGTACTGTACTCGCGTTATATCTTCTGGGGTAAGATCAAAATTGGTTACATTTTCTCCTTGTAAATCCTCTTCAAAGAAGGTCTTTCTATCAGGTACCACTTTGTTTCTTTTTGGTATACTGAAAACCGATTTACACTGAGCTTTTAGTATTTCAGATATTTATTTTAAATCGTTGGTTAGTTCATTATTTTCTTTCCTTAAAGGTCGGGCTGTGGCGCGAGTTCTTGTCATCCTTTTTGTAAAATTGTAGAAGTATTTTTGGTTATTACTTCTACCATATCTTCCTTTTCCTTTTCTGACTGGCTCTCAATTAGAGCTTGTATTTCCAAATCAATACTCTGCAGCTTTACTTGTATCAATTCCCTGGCAATGTTGTCTGTGCAATTCATTAATTTTGCAGCTACCTCTTTCTTTTGCAAAATATTGTTCAATTTTGTTTCTCAAAATAATTCCTCTTTCCTTTGGGCTGTGTTTTCAGAACACACTTTCCTAGAATTTCCAACGTCTTTTCTTCGAAGTTTAGTAATATATATATATATATATATACTGTATATATACACAGGGTGTTTCAGGTCGACCCTAGAAATATGGAAATTGGCGGAATTTGTAGTTTGTATTTGGGATTCGATATTTTGGTATTTTGGCATTTTGGTATTTCTAGGGTCGAAATATATATATATAATACACACAGACCGTGCATGGAACAAGGAACTCTTCTGGGATAATTAAATCCACTATAGTCCGAATAAGTAATGGTAAATGACAAATACCATAGTTTTTCTTTTTCATGATGCTAGCCCGACGTGGGCAACGGGTCACTCGCAAAGAGGTCCCATAAATATAGCTTCCCTCACCAGCTATCTGCAAAGCAGACAGGATCCAGCTTTGGGACATGGATCTAGGGTTTAAAGCAGCCTAGCCCTGCTACATTTAGAACCTCAATATAAGCAAAAGATTCGCTGTCTTCACGTCAGATTGAATCCTGTCTGCTTTGCAGATAGCTGGTGAGGGAAGCTATATTTATGGGACCTCTTTGCGAGTGACCCGTTGCCCACGTCGGGCTAGCATCATGAAAAAGAAAAACTATGGTATTTGTCATTTACCATTACTTATTCGGACTATAGTGGATTTAATTATCCCAGAAGAGTTTCTTGTTCCATGCACGGTCTGTGTGTATCATAAAAAACTCAGGGAACCATTCTGAGTTCATTCCCATATACTGTATATATATATATATATATATGGATCAATCCCAGAATAGGCACCTGAAATCATTTTTAGGTGCTTAATTTGGGATTGAGGAGAAAAAAATATAAACAGTTTTTAGAGATATAATTTCATTGTTTTTATCAATATTTGAAAAAATCAACCCTAACCTAACCTAACCTAACCTATATCTATACCAATTTATGTGGCAAGATAGATTTGCTTCAGATGGATTCAGAAACATTCGGGCTCATATTGCAGGAATTTATAATATCTAAAATTTTTCTTTATTCATTAAACCACTTTAAACCTTTTATAACTTTGCCTTTATTACATTTGTAATAAACTTTGTATAAACAATAAATTTTGTAATCATCAGGTTTTTTTTATTTAATTCCTTGCAAAGTGCCTATTCTGGGATTGAGGTTGAACGCAGGTGCTTCATCTGGGATTGAGGTACATCAGGTGCCTATTCTGGGATTGACCCATATATATATTATTATATATATTATATATATATATACAGGGTATTTCAGGTCGACCCTAGAATTACCAAATATCAAATATAAACTACAAATTACGCCAATTTCCATATTTCTAGGGTCGACCTGAAACACCCTGTGTGTATATATATATGTAGCTGGGGTTATTTCTGTGACATCATTTAAATTATTATTGTTCGTAAACACCAGAGTAGTATAGCCAAAAAGGGGGAGAGTGCAAGAATGTTGCAAGTGATGACGTAATGTTGCAAAGGGGGAGGGGGGTTGCAAAAAAAATAAAAAATAAAGACACAAAAAGAAAAAAAAAGAAAAAAAAGAAAAAAAGAGTCCTGGCCTTTGTTGCCAACCTAGGTTGCAAGGGGCATGCAACTTGGGGGCCTCCCCCAAGCTATTCCCCCCAAAGGACCAGAGAGAAAGGAGGAGAGAAAGGAGGAGAGGTGTTCACCTGGCAGGAGCCAAGTGCACATTAAGACTTCAGCCGAGTAGGCGTTGTTTTATAGGCTCCTAATCAGCCAGTTGGCGTAAATGGCTTGAGTTGCCAGATAGCGCCATGTATTCTCTAATCGAAAACTGAGTTGCCAGATACCATTGTATACATTATTATAGACTCCTAATCAGCCAGTTGGCTGTAAATGGCTTGAGTTGCCAGATACCGCAATACCATTGTATACATTATTATAGACTCCTAATCAGCCAGTTGGCTGTAAATGGCTTGAGTTGCCAGATACCTCTTTTTAGCGATACCATTGTATACATTATTATAGACTCCTAATCAGCCAGTTGGCTGTAAATGGCTTGAGTTGCCAGATACCTCTTTTTAGCAGTATTATTGTATACATTATTATATACGCCTAATCAGCCAGTTGGCTATAAATGGCTTGAGTTGCTAGATACCACTTTTTAGCATTATTATAGACTCCTAATCAGCCAGTTGGCTTAGAAGGCTTAAATATTGCCAGATACCGCAATACCACTGTATACATTATTATATTTCTTAAAAGAATACCGGTAGTAGAAGGCGTAACAATTAAGTAAAACAACATTGCATCATTCTCTTTATTATAAATATATAGAAAATAAATATACATTTCAATTGAGGAATATGCATATAACAGTACAGGAAATATATACACACAATTATGGATATATATAAAATAAAACTATACATTTCAAATAAATATACACTTCAATAGAAATATGTACATAACAGTACAGGAGAAATATCACGCAAAATATATATATATAAACACAAATCAATAGAAATATGCGTATAATCAGTACAGGAGAAATGTCAAGCAAAATATATATATAAATACAATTCACTTTTTTTTCAAAATACTAAACTCGGTCTTAATCGAGTTTACAATTACATCATTATTGCTCTGCATTACGCAGTATATGCGGCTTAATAATATTTCACCGCATAAAGTATAGGGAAACCTGTACTCGATATGAAGGGCTTTCATATCGTTCAGTACTATTTTTGTTCCCACTTTACAACCGGTTGGTAAGTCATCTTTAAATACGTCTAGAATACAATCAAAAGCACGCACAAAGAGTTCATCGTTAGCTACATTATTAAACACAAGTTTATAAACACGCTTTTCCAATCGAGGGTTTATTTCTACCGACTCGAGCTTTTCAATCGTGAACTCACTCAACATAGCGGCAATTGAAATAATCTTCTAAATCGTTACGACAACTGCGCGTTATATAAAGAAATAGTTCTTCAGGGTGAACGGTGTAGGTGAGCTCAGCCTTGTACCGATCAATTGCTTTGTACCAAAGTTCATGGTATTTCAAAGAGTCTAAACTTTTTAAATAAACGTCCAGCACTAGACCATTCTCACCAGCCCTACACTCGGTAAACCCATCGAGCAGAGCGGTGTAGGCGTATTCAAGTACTGTATCAAAATAAAGCATGTCCGTAACACGCGCGTCTAATATAGGTTTCAGCTTACGGAATCCGACGATTTCAAACATTCTGTCGAGGATGAAACGGTTTCGCGTAGGAATAAGAGCGTTATTATCAGAAGCATTCTTCCACATCAGCCGTATATCAATGCAAGGCTGATCGTTATTTATACACAACGTACATACAACGGCGTATGACAGTGCGTCACTAATCTGCTCTCTTCTTGTACCTACGTTAGCAGGTATTTTATAACGATCTTCACTCCACTTCTCAACTATCACAAAGGTTCTATTCATCTCCTCGATACTTAAATAAACCCGTTTGTTTGTCGGTCTACATTCCGTTTCCAGTACATAGCTAATGGTACCGGAATTACGCCTCAACACGCGCAACGATTTCGTCACGGACACATCGTACGAGGCGTTGAGAATGCTGCTCAAAGGAAGTTCCATCGTATTCGAGGAGCGCACGTCCACTCGGCTCAAGCTCTGAGATAACTATGAGCCGTGTGAGGCACGCAGGTAGGCAGGAATGGTTCGACGGGCGGCTGACTCGATGATACGTGAATGGGCTTGTTCGTATGACCGCGAGTCGAATTGTTGTACATATTTCGGTACAAGAATATCACTACCAGCCTACGCACCAGACAGTTTGGATAAGAACTAGGAACATTTTATGTTTTACTAAACATCTCCACACTCCGGCGCACTATTTGAGAGGAACATATGTTCATATTTTTCCTTTCTGCCCATCAAACGATACTCGTCTCTAAACTCTGTTAAAAATTCACGCAGGGCACTAGCCACAACCTCACTACGAACCTCATCATGATATACGTTAATATAGTGATAAAAATACTTAAGATTGTCCATGATCACGAGATTCACATTTTCAGTCGTAGGGTATGAGTAATCGACATGGTGTAGCATGACGTAATACCGCTTGTCACACCACCCATCAGCAAGACTCATTATCCATACCTGCTGCTTCTCTTCTGCACGCGTTGTTTCTTTTACTTCACGGTGTATGTGAGACTTTATAAAGTTTAGCTCTGCAGTATACTTCAGCACATCGTCTGTGCAACGAAAGCCTTCAACGGTCTCACCAGAACATCCGTAGAGTATTTGTACATCTTGGAACTTCGCACAATCCAATGTGTTTTTAAAAGAGGCATAGGAGGGATGAATAGGAAGTTTTTCGGTATCCACCACATCCTGGCACGTTACTGAATACCATTTCGTAAACGTTGTACAAGCAATATTAAAGGTAGCCATTTGAATACACGCCTGATCTGAATACACGTCTGATCTCTCGGGCTTACTGCGGTCGACTGACCACGCAGGGACTCCCAGATAGTAGCATGACTCACGGTCTTACAGTGGGCGGAGCTTAGAACTTTCACCTGCACACACACACACACACACACACACACACAAAGGAGAAAGTGAAACGATATTTGAAACATGATTTATTTAACAAACGAGATATTCAAGTTATATATATTTACAAATACGATTTAATAAACGAGATATTCAAGTTATATATATATATATATTTACAAATACGTGTAATAAATCAATTTTACAAATACGATTTAATAAACGAGATATTCAAGTTATATATATATATATATATATATTTACAAATAGATACGATTATATACAAGACGTGTGAGTTAGAAGCATCATTGGTATCCAAAGGGTACGGTATCATAGGTACCAGGTAACTGGTAACGTTTCCTATAGGTGTTACGGCACACCATCGTACCCCTAAGTTCCTTCACGCCCCCCAGCTTCTGCGCCGAAAATTGTGGGTGCCTACAATTAGTTGGGGAGGTTGTTCATCCAAACATACTAGATCCTTCAACGACTCAAAGTTAACAACCTCCCGATTCGCATGGTTGAGCGTAATACCCTTTGCCTTCACGATATATTTCATTTCCTCCCCCACCCTGACCCGTACCCCATAAGTCTTAGGTCCTGTTGAGGCAAAAGAGTCGGCGTATGCGTTGTCCCCATACTCATCCTTGATCTCATCAGTGAGCTCGCCGAGGAACTCCCCAATAGTGGGCATGTATTCACCCTCCCTCTCTGTGAATATCACGCTATCTGTATAGGCATACAATACTCTCCGCCCAAGAGAATGCAATAGACCCCAAAGTTTTATACGGGCGTAGGCTGTTGTGAAGCTGGCCACAGGTATGTTTGTAACCCTTGAAGTATCTGTGGCAAATTCAGTATTGTTGTACTTTATTACGTAAGTATTACCTACATTTACGATCTCCATGACCTCTTTATCGGAGGCATTGGCATAATCCCAGACATCGCTATAACTTTGTGCCAAATGAATGCTCCCTCTGCCGGTATTCTGCGCAAATTTTCCCCATAGACTGTTTAGACACAACTTTGCACTAAAGCGCTTGCCAGGATTCTTTACAATTTGGACACGATCAAGTTGTATACCTTCGCGGTCGCGGTAACGTTGAATATAGGCAGACTTTTCATCTTCGGTATCAACTCCTCGCGGATACCCTGATGCCTCAACCTTATCCTTCAAAAAGGTGTTTATATATGGTGTGAAAAGGTTGGGTAGCTTCTGAAACCTCCACACCTCATGTATCTTCAGTATTCTATAACCATGGCGTACGGCTAGGGCCAACTCAGGACTTGTATATACGCCTCTGATCTTACGCTGGTGGGGTATATGGTTACATTCGCCGTTATCCTCTTCCGCGCACTTCACGCACAGGGGAAACATGAGCTTGTCGTCGATAACGACAGGTAAGATCGGCATCCATAAATTGCGTGGGGGGAGTACGTCTACGAAAGAGAGCCCAAAGTAACGATCATTCAAATTTTTTGAAAATTCATTGATGGAGGGTAGGCTAGGTCCCACCAGTTTCTCAGGAGCGCCCACGGGGTACGGATTGCTCTTCATCACGTATGGGTATAAAGAACAGAAATCGTAGTAATGGAGCTTCACGCCCTCCGTAGGTGGAAAGTATAGTCTGAAAGGATTTGTACGTCCTCCAAACAAGCTATCACCACATTTGAGAGGATCCAGCACCATTGAGCGCTTGATCGTTTTTATTTCCTCACGGTACACCTCGTCTGTCTCCATCCGTGCATCATATTCATGCTCCCACAAGACTTTGTGAGTGAACTGTGATCCTATAAGTTGATCGCGGGTGCGGGTCGATGCAAGACCGTCGGCAGGAGACCTACCGTGGATATCTCCGGTGATTCCGCACTCAGGACGGGGGCATCCATGCCACCAGCAACCGTTAAAGGAGTACACAGTCTTCACACCAGTGACACGGTTTTCACTTAACCCATCAACCCAAAAAACACGTCCATTAATCTTAATGGGTACTTCACCCGTGTTGCGGGCGTGCTTTATGTATACACCTGTCTGTTGCTGTAGGTGTATGAGCCAGTAAATAGCCTTGTGCCGTAACTGCGGGGATTGTTTCGGTGAATAATGGCTAAGGTGTCTTTCGGCATGAAGTTATTCTTGAACACCGTAAAACATAATGATGCGATGGTGGTTGCGACTTGCAGTGGATCGCATTTGAAAGGGCTATGTACATCCTTCTAAAGGCCTGGAAACATACTCTAAGCACGCGCACATCATTCACTCAATAACGCTCACATTCATCAGCTATATTATAAGGGTTACTTTCATTAAAACTGTCGTAGTATCGATCAAAGTCTTCACGTTCATCCATACAGTCAAAATAATGTTTGGGGGGTGGTGGGCCTACGTTTTAAAGTCTCGCTGGTGAGGAAAGTGTAAGGGAAGTATCCTTTGGAAACTTCAGCTGCTACTCCCATCACCTTGGGTAGCTTTGCTAATTTACAAGGTGTGAATAATAAAGTATCTTTAAATTGTACATTGCCTCTTATCTGCATCTGTATTAATTTGTTGCCTCTTTTCAATGGATCACCTGTAAATATCTCAGAGGATTCGTGTTCAAGCAACTCCTTATAAAGGAACTGCGTGTCAAACTTTGCCCCGTTATGGGCGAGAATATACACAGTCATTTTTTTGAACTTGTCGGCTAACTTGACAATATAGGACACAAATAGTTTCACAGGACTATCGCTGACATTCGTTTTAAAAACGTTTGTCCGTTTACCACATTTGGGGCACTCGTCACATTCGATATCCATACACTCATCACAGATAGTCTGGCTCACAAGTAAATGTGGAATTACCTCTTTGGTTTCAGCGTTCGTATATGTTTCTATATCGTAGTATACAGTTATACAAGGGTTATTTTTAGGCTTAGCATCTTTCATATAACATACATGCTTTACTCCATCCGCCTTATATTCCTCCTGGCATGTAGGACAGTGAATTACGTCACACTTGTGCTTAAATTTTCCCCAATTATCCATGTGTGAAACATACCACATTCACAGATTCTCATTTTCCTGCACGTGCCAATTGATTTATGGAAATCAAAACAGCTATTATTGAAAAATGTGCGTCTACACACATCACAGTCTCTCTTCTCAGCTTCAACTACACGGCTTTCACATTTGGTGCTTTTACACTGCTCACATACCATGTGACATTCTTTACAATGTCTCACTATATCATCCGCAAACTCGAGGCACCCCTTACACAAATCATGATGTCTCCCATATTTTCGACTTTTGTCATAACTCGCGTAAAGCCACCTTATATTACGGATGGGGAGATACGTTGTCCCTGACAATCCTAAAATAAGTAGGGGCCTTGTACGATCTCTCACACAGCTTTTAAAAACATACACAGTCCTACGACGATCATCCAACCCAAACACAACTATGCGGACATTCATTTCCTGTTCTACCCTTCTCAGCTCTTCAGGACCCATATTACAGTCAAATTCAAGTTCACAGTTCACAGTCTACAGCTAGTTTACGGGCACGCTCCACGACTGTAGGCAACCAAATTTTTTGAGTTCGTGTATTTTGTACAGTAAACATACGTGCTAAGAGTACTGCTATAAAGCCGCAACCACGATCGACGTTTATTGCCGTCTATAAATAGCTTGAGAATTGAGGTTAAGAGTATACGGTATGGCACTATGACCCGCAACACGGTATACATGGTCAATATTTACCGTGAAGTTGTCCATATTGAAGGCTATACTACTTTGGGCGGCTTGCATTATACGTCCTAATATATATTCTACATCTTCAGCCGCCAAACGTCTAAATGGCACTATCACCCAATAATCGTCTACATCACCGTCATCTGACCCGAATCCAAAGGACAGACTCGTCCTGACTTCACGCTCGTCGCGATTCTGAAGAGCAAACTCTATAATACGCTCTACAACCCGGCGTAGTCCGCGCTCAATACCATTGCTATACATGACTCTAGGGTCGACCCTGACTCTATACCGATTTCTAGTCAAGGCTGGGGTGGGGGCTGCGGAGCGCACCAATTCGAGCGTTATATCTTCCTCAACAGAACGGGGGGCGGCGGATGAATTAGGGGGTATATTAGCGGAAGGTGCTGCTGATGGGGGGCCTGTTGCGTAGGAGGTTGATGGTTGGGGCTCTATTATTGTAGACTTAACAGAACGGGGGGCGGCGGATGAATAAGGGGATATATTAGGTGCTGCTGGGGGGCTTGTTGCGTAAGAGGTTGAGGGTTGGGGATCTATTACCGCTGCAACAGGCGCGTATTTCGGTCGCTTTATACCTGACGCGGGGTTTCATACCTCCGCTTTGGACGTGTTACCGGTATCGCTGTGAGGGTTCAGGGGAGGAGATCACAACTACACTGTCGTCGAGGTCATCCGTAATGATGGGCTGCTCTACCTCATCGTCATTCACGGTTCTGTGGGAGAAGAAATATAAGGAACAGCACTCAAAATTTGTAATATTTTGTAAATGACCCACTTAGGAGTGTGACGTGTTAGAAATGGACTCTGTAGAAAAATTCAGATTCACGAGCCCATCCACATGTATTATATCTGGACCTACAGGATGTGGTAAAACTGTGTTTATGCTTAAAATCATTAAAGAAAAGGGGGAGATGTTCTCGAAATTTGTGCATAAAGTTATATGGTGCTATTCGACGTATCAATCAGTGTTCAACGAGTACCAAGATGATATTTTGTTCCACAAAGGCGTATATGACGTTAATTCGTTAAAGGGAAATGAACATACAATCATTGTAATTGACGATCTCATGTTGGAGATGGATAAAACGTTTGCCGAGACATTTACAGTATTCTCCCACCATCTTAACATAAGCGTGTTCTTCATCAATCAGAATCTATTTTTCAAAAATAGATACATGCGCGATGTGTCGTTAAATACGCAATATCTAGTCTTATTCGCGCAACGTAGAGATGTATCACAAATTGGGGTATTAGCCAATCAAATGTTCCCGAATCAGCGTAAGGAGTTTTTGGAAGTTTATAAAGAAGCTACAAGCACGCGTTACGGATATTTGCTTTGCGACCTTCATCCGCGAAACACGTTTAGAGTGCTTCTGCGAACGAATATATTTCCAAACGAGCCTGAAACGGTGTATATTCCAGAATGACAAAGAGACTAAAGAAATACCGTGAATTAATAAAAATCTATCATCGACTGCCCCGGGCAATGCAGCAGATGTTTATTAAAAATATCGATGCCGACTTTTTAAAATGCATCTGTGAAATCTGTCTTAACGTTATAAATTGCAATGTATCAATGAAAACCCATCAGAAGGCTCGCCTACGCCGCTACAAGAACATAATACGTGCACTCGCTCGTAAAAGCCAAACTGTAGCGAAGAAAAAACGAATTATTGTACAAACAGGAGGGTCATTTCTCCCCATCTTATTTTCAGTTTTGGGTCCTTTACTGACTAGATTAATATAATGAAGAAAGTGGTAGTGATTCCCCACGAGGTGTACGCCTCACTGCAAAGGAATCCAGACACGTATCTAGATCCCCGTAAAAGCAGACTTAAAAGAATGGAAAGCGAATTGTTAGCCCTATTAAACAGTGAAAAAACACCTGATGAGAAAAGAATCTTATACCAAGAAGCTCTGCAGAAATTTCTTCACGAGTACGAAAATTATAAGAGCCCTACAGAGATTCCTGTGGTTATTAGGCACAGCACGGGGGACGATGGCGACATAGGATCTGTGCCCGACGACACAGCTGACCAACCAAAAAGATTAGCCACACAACATATCGAACATGTATTAAAAAATACCCTCCCACTTACATTGAGGAGTAAAGGCTTAAGTCTTTATAATCTATTGAATGAGGATCCCGCCATACAATGGACCGATACAGGGGAGATCATTGTGGAAGGATCAAAGGTACAGGGATCGAATATCGTAGACATTGTCCATGATCTGGTGAGAAAGTGGGATAGGCCATCACCATCAGGATGGAAGCATATTAAAGCAAGACTACAACAAATAAATGTCCCTAAAACGTTGATAGGAAATCTGAACAGGTTAAAAGACTTGGAACATGCAACGCCTGTGACACAATTGAAGGCGCCGTCACCCCCGGCGGTAACACCTTTGAAGAGGAGCAAGAAGAGGTTAAACCAACCCTACCCACGTGCCTCTAAAATACGCAAATGGCTAACGTATTAACTAAACGCTATTATGACATTTCTACCCCATCCTCTTACGGCGGCGTAGATAGACTGTACAGAAGTGTTTACGGAGTAGGAAAAAAAGATGTTGAAAGATTTTTGAGGGAGCAGGACGCTTATACGCTTCATAAGCCTGTGAGAAAAAGGTTTAAAACAGCCAAGACAACGGCTTCCTCGATTGATTCTATTTGGCAAGCAGATTTAACAGACATGCAAAGATATTCTGTGTATAACGATGGTTACCGCTACATTCTATTCATAATAGACGTATTCTCTAGATATCTGTGGCTAGTTCCTCTGAAAAATAAATCACCTGAAACAGTTGCTAAAGCCACCAAAACGCTAATGTTAAAAGAAAACAGGGTTCCTGGCTATTTTTGTACGGATATGGGGAAGGAATTTATAGGCCGTGCTTTTCAGAACATGTTGACAGAGTTTAATATCAGCTATTACACAACCAATTCTATACATAAGGCTTCTTTAGCTGAAAGAGTTCAGCGCACCATAAAGGAACGCATGCACCGTTATTTTACACATAAAAACACATACAGATTTCTAGACATTCTGGAATCATTGGCATCATCCTACAACCGCTCACACCATCGCACGATTGGGGCAACACCTAACGAAGTTTTAGAAAGAGGTACGCTCCCGAGAAGAGATGGATCACCACCACCACCACCACACTCTGCGCGCTTCAAAATCAATGATTATGTAAGGCTGTCGCGTTCGGGGAATAAATTCGCAAAGGGTTTTGAGCAAGGATGGACACGCGAGATTTTTAAAGTTAGGGCTGTGAGACCTAAAGGTGAGATAATGATGTATTACATTGAAGATTTGAATGGGGAAGAAATCTCAGGAGGCTTTTACCGCGAGGAATTGCAGAAAGTTGCGTTTAATTTAGAAAAAAATGTGTTTAAAATTGAGAAAATTTTAGGAAGCAAAGGTTCAGGAAGGAGAAAAATGTACCTGGTGAAATGGCTAGGGTACCCAGAAAGCTTCAACACCTATATAAAAGCTGATGCAATAATGAAGCTTAAATAGTATGCAACATGGCTCCTAACCATTTCTACGTCACACTCCCGTCCTCCTCGTCCCTGTCTGTACACCCTAACAACACACTAGCCAACTTTGTAACAGAACTCCATGGGCACATTGAATTGGGTCGTGATTCGTATGAGGTGGGGATATGCGAAATTCAGCTGGACACCGTCTTTTTAAATATTGAACATAAAGAAACCGTTTTTACGATTCTTAGAGACATTGACGAGTGTGAAAAAGCTGGGGTAGCTATGGATGAAACTATGCGCATCGCTCGGACTAAGATTGCACGGTATTACAGTACAGAAGTAAGACTAGGGCCGGGTCAATATGGTTCGGCCGAGGATGTTGTGAGAGGCTTAAACGTAAGTTTAAGAAACTCAAACCTTACGAATGATTTAGTATACGAATCGTAAACCCTGCACATACACTAATCCTAAAATCAAAGACTAACAGACGTTAAAGAACATAGAAAGTTCAAAATTCTAACCAACGCTATAGCGCAGCCTTCCAAAGAGACACATTTCACGAGACACAGTATAACTTGTCCAGATTAATGTATCAATTGAAGATGGAGAAATTGGCTGAAAGGTCCCCAGACATGTGCTATATTTACAGTAATATAGTGGAGCACCAGTTTGTTGGGGATACCCAGGCACGCCTGCTGCGCATTGCTCACATCCCCAACCATAGAGGAAGGAGTTTGAGTATTACATATGACAGACCCCATTATGTGAATGTCGCAACTAATTTAATAACCAATATCACAATATATATAAGAACGATTGAGGGCGAAAACTTCCCATTCGGTAACGGGAGCTTAACAGTGAAGCTACACTTTCGACGCACTGAGTTATAATGGATAGAAAGCCTTTCACCGTCTATCGAGGGATGCGATACCAGCGCGGTAGTGGACTTGGATCCATTTTTTCATCCATACTACGTACGGCTGTTCCTTTGCTGAAGAGGGGTGCCAGATACCTTGGAAGGAAAGCGCTACAATCAGGCCTTAACACTGCAGAAGACATATTGGCCGGGGCTAAACCTAAAGAAGCTCTAAAAAAACATTTAAAGCGTACACGGACGAAATCATCAAAGATGCAAAGAGAAAAATGCGTGGTGGCGGGAAGAAGAGGGCTCCCCGGAAGAAGGGGTCACGTGGTATTAAACGTAAAAGGCTATCAAAAAAGAAATGCTGTAAGCGAATGAAACCTATGGTTGACCACTTTTTTGACTGATATAAGCTAAGGACATTGATCTCATGAATCATAGTTTGTTTACCACTTGTCGAGAGAGGAGTCACTATTTCGCCATGGCACGCTTCATCCACCCATGTAGTTCACAATGCTGTAAATCGGAGCTGTCCCTTTTTGAGCTCCCGCCAACCCAAGTTTCTATTGAGCACAGTGACTTTATTACAATTAACCCTTTAAACACAATTAGTTCCCCGAGTGCACCTATAGAATTCGTGATACCCAGCTCAGGTCCTTACTTTTTTGATCCAAGCTGTGTGCACATGTACGCTAAGCTACGTATAGCCCATTCTGATGGAACGGTCTGCGATGACAAATATGCTGTATACCCTGAAACAAACTTTCTGCACGCCATATTCAACCAGTGTGACGTATATTTAAATCAGACCAACATATCGGCAGGCACGGGGTACTATCATCTACGAGCCTATTTGGAAAATGTCCTCAACTTTTCCAAAGAAGCGAAGGCTACCTTTTTAAGTGCGGAGGGATATTATCAAACTAAAGATGAAAATAGTATAAAGGACAAATTTAAAAATTCTAAAAAGAAAATATACGAGTGTTTTGGACGGTTGCACACAGATTTCACTTTCCAGGAGAAGTTGCTTGTGAACGGGGTGGATATGAAAATAAAGCTCACCCGCACGAGTCCTGAGATCTGCTTAAATCTGGATGCGAATCAAGAAGAGGGTGCAAAGCCCGTTGTGGTTCACATTATGGACACATACCTCCGCGTACGGCGAGTGAAATTAAGTTCACCAAAACAACTAGAAATTGAGAAAAATTTACTAAACGCTACAGTGAAATATCCTATTAACAGAGTGCAGATCAAACTATATACGGTTCCTGCAGGGTTGGCATCGAAGCAGATAGAAAACATTGCCCTGGGAAATCTTCCTAAAAGGATATTAATCGGCATGCAGGACCACGCTTCGGTGAATGGAAAATATAAAAAGAGTGCCTTTAAATTCGAGAATTTCGGACTTAAAAATATAACTCTATACGTTAATGGCACTGCTTTGGGTGGAACAATGGGTACGGACTATTCATCAGACGCTGTGTTACCGCTTTGTGCCAGAGCCTATAGTAATCTGACCCATATTGCAGGTGATTGTGATGAGCTTGGTAATGGGGTAACGCAGGAAGAATTCATTGATCAATTTAACCTTTACCGTTTGACATTACACCTGACTTATCTGCTAGCGTAAATACCCATTTAACCCCACAGCAGAGCGGAAACATCTCAGTGCGGCTGGAATTCGCCAAGCCTATAGACGCTCCTATTAGTGTACTAGTATATCTCGAATCGCAAGCCCTAATAGAAGTAGATAGATTTAGAAGCGTTATCACTGACTTTTAAAATGGATGCTAATACACTTCAGAAAGTAATGGAGCGAGTCACACGTTCCAAATTTATCGGCGTGTTTGCGAAGAATGAAACATTGAGTTTGCCAAGTACGCGAGAATGCGGTAGTCTTATTGTGAACACAGACATCATCGGTAATGAAGGGATTCACTGGATCGCTGTCTATTTTAAAAATAGACAGCGCCTGTACTATTTTGATTCACTCGGTACTCAACCCTGGAGTGACCCTATTATTGTAAAATTTCTCGCTCAGTTACATATTCCCGAAGTTGTGTGGACCCCATTTCGCATGCAAGGATATTTTACTAATGTTTGCGGAATGTACTGCGTCTCATTTCTCATGCATATGTCAAATGATAAAGAATTTATAAATTTTTTAAATTTATTTGACCCGTGTCACACTCGCCGAAACGATGAAATGGTATGCAGACAGATAAAAAACCGTTTTCCAATTGTACGTACTCGTTGTATATTATAATGTTTTTGTTCGTATATTTGTAACGATATATTCTGTGTTTATTGTACTGATTTCTTTCATTTAATAAATTTATGAAAATATATTGTGTCTTCTTATCCCAAAAAGATCGAAAAACACTTACATTATTTCGGTGTGACATTGTTGACTGATCAGTATATCCTCCCTATTCCGAGATTCTTCAAAAGATTGTATAACACGTGTCAAATCCTCATCGGACCTTAAAGGAATAATGCTTTTAAAACATATACAGAGTATACAGACAGATCCCCATTATGTGAAGATATCTTTGGTTCGAGGAATAACATTGAATGCCATAAAAATTTCGATTTTAGCATAATGGGGATAACCAAATAACATTGATTGACATTTTTGGCGAGTATCTATTTGACGAGATACTACAACTCTCCATATATAAAAACGAATTATAGACACTTACATTTCTATGGTAGTCCCTTGCGTCGGATTGTAAGGAGCGTCACTGCAAATATCTTCAACGGTTTGCGTTGAAAATAATTCGCCACGGTCAATCGCATTGAAAAGACTAATTGCGGTTAATGCTGCAGTATCACGTTCTTCATACAATTCCGGGGAGACGTACAGGTCCATGGTGGAGGATGTGTGACATTGTTGACTGTTCAGTATATCCCCCGTATTCCGAGATTCTTCAAAAGATTGTATAACACGTGTCAAATCCTCATCGGACCTTAAAGGAATAATGCTTTTAAAACATATACAGAGTATACAGACAGATCCCCATTATGTGAAGATATCTTTGGTTCGAGGAATAACATTGAATGCCATAAAATTTCGATTTTAGCATAATGGGGTAACAAAATAACATTGATTGACATTTTTGGCGAGTATCTATTTGACGAGATACTACACCCCATCCATATATATATATAAAATTCTAATTATAGACACTTACATTTCTATGGTAGTCCCTTGCGTCGGATTGTAAGGAGCGTCACTGCACATGTCTTCTACGGTTTGCGTTGTAAATAATTCATCACGGTCAACCGCATTAAAAAGGCTAATTGTCGTTAATGCTGCAGTATCACTCTCTTCATACAAGTCTGGGGAGACGTACAGGTCCATGGTGGAGGGAATGATTATTCACTGACGCGAAAATAGCTACTGTTACTCCAAACTGAAAATATCCCCTTTTATATGCACAATCGCCAAGCTCCGCCCCAAAAGACCAGATGTTCGTAGTGATTGGCTGCCGATGTAGCTGGGTGGAGCTATGACGTGTACCAATCCGCTATAACGGGACCGGACGAGTAACATATATATATATTTTCACCAATAGATTTAATGCTCGTATTCTCCTTTGAAAATTATTTGGTGATTCGTATAGTTCATGAAAAAGAATCCTTTTTATAAAACTTTTGGCACTGAGTCAGGTTTCAGAATTTTCTAATGTTAAACTGTGGGTCTAAGGGGGGTGAAAACCTTTCCAATTGCGCTAGGGGACAATTATTTGGTGTTTCTTATAAAACTTTTGGCACTGAGTCAGGTTTCAGAATTTTCTAATGTTAAACTGTGGGTCTAAGGTGGGGTGAAAACCTTTCCAATTGCGCTAGGGGACAATTATTTGGTGTTTCTTATAAAACTTTTGGCACTGAGTCAGGTTTCAGAATTTTCTAATGTTAAACTGTGGGTCTAAGGTGGGTGAAAACCTTTCCAATTGCGCTAGGGGACAATTATTTGGTGTTTCTTTTTTGGCACTGAGTCAGGTTTCAGAATTTTCTAATGTTAAACTGTGGGTCTAAGGTGGGGTGAAAACCTTTCCAATTGCGCTAGGGGACAATTATTTGGTGTTTCTTTTTTGGCACTGAGTCAGGTTTCAGAATTTTCTAATGTTAAACTGTGGGTCTAAGGTGGGGTGAAAACCTTTCCAATTGCGCTAGGGGACAATTATTTGGTGTTTCTTATAAAACTTTGGTACAAAGCAATTGATCGGTACAAGGCTGAGCTCACCTACACCGTTCACCCTGAAGAACTATTTCTTTATATAACGCGCAGTTGTCGTAACGATTTAGAAGATTATTTCAATTGCCGCTATGTTGAGTGAGTTCACGATTGAAAAGCTCGAGTCGGTAGAAATAAACCCTCGATTGGAAAAGCGTGTTTATAAACTTGTGTTTAATAATGTAGCTAACGATGAACTCTTTGTGCGTGCTTTTGATTGTATTCTAGACGTATTTAAAGATGACTTACCAACCGGTTGTAAAGTGGGAACAAAAATAGTACTGAACGATATGAAAGCCCTTCATATCGAGTACAGGTTTCCCTATACTTTAAGCGGTGAAATATTATTAAGCCGCATATACTGCGTAATGCAGAGCAATAATGATGTAATTGTAAACTCGTACAAGCATATCCCGTTATTTGAACAAAACTCTCTCTCTCTCTCTCTCTCTCTCTCTCTCTCTCTATATATATATATATATATATATATATATATATATATATAATTGTGGGCATATCTAAGAAATGGAGTCGAGAGAGGTTTTGTTCAAGCTGTCTGTGAGAAAGGTCATTTATGGTCGGAAAAAAATCGCCTCTGGCAATAGGTGAACCGATTTGAACAGATTCTCGGAAATGTGTTTCATAAATTTTCATCTCGATACAACTTAGATTATATATATATATATATATATATATATATAATATATATATATATATATATATATATATACGGGTTTGGGGAATGACGATCGTCGAATTGTTTCATAAATTTTCATTTCCGTTCGTTTTTCCCCACTGATATTCGAAATGAAAATTGAGTGTGTAAAATTATTTATTTGATAAACAGAAGGATTCACCCCAACGTCAGACCATTACTTCGGTCTTATATAATTATTTTAGGATTTATTTTTTAGTACTTGTGTTACCTTATTTCTATACAATAATGTCTTGAAGTGCTATTTTGTACGGATATGGGGAAGGAATTTATACGCCGTGCTTTTCAGAACATGTTAAAAGAGCTTAATATCAGCTATTACACAACCAATTCTATACATAAGGCTTCTTTAGCTGAAAGAGTTCAGATATATGTGTATATATATAATATATATAATATATATATATATATATATATATATGTATCATAAGCTGTTTAAAAGACTGTGTATATATATATAGTAAACGAAATAAACTAGTTAACCATAAAATTAATTATTTTCTATTATGAAGTTTTCGAACGTAAACTATGTTATTTGTTTCGAAAAGTTTAAGTTCAATGAAGTTCAAGTTAAATTTGCTTCTAAACTAAAATTAAATGATATAAAATAAATAATATATATATATATATATATATAAGATGTTTAAAAGAATGTATATATATATATATATATAGCATAATAATATATATCTAGCAATCCGATCATTGCAAAAAAAAACTGGAAAGGTATGCAATTAATAAAGGTGTATTTAAACAGAATTTAATTGGATTCATGGCGTGATCTGACAACTCAGCAACTGCATACATGGTGCGATCTGACAACACAGCACCTGAATACATGGCGTGATCTGACAACTCAGCAACTGAATACATTGCGCTATCTGGCAACTCAGCCAGAATAGAGGCTTATAAAAGACCGCGAAGTTAGTGAAAGACTCATTCAAGCTCGGCTCCCGGCCGAGCAAGGACCTCTGGTCCTTCTCTTTCAGGCCCTTTGGTAAAACCCCTTAGTGGCCTCTTAGGTTAGGAAAACGAAAATAACTTGGGGGAGAACTCCTCTCTCTCCTCCAGGTGTCTCTCTCTCCTTCAGGCGTCTCTCTCTCCTACAGGTGTCTCTCTCTCTCTCTCTCCTTCAGGCGTCTCTCTCTCCTACAGGTGTCTCTCTCTCCTTCAGGTGTACCCCTCCCCCCTTGGCTCAGTCAACTGGCTGATTCAGCCAACTGGCTGATTAGGAGTCTATAAAACAACGCCTACTCGGCTGAAGTCTTAATATGCACTTGGCTCCTGCCAGGTGAACACCTCTCCTCCTTTCTCTCCTCCTTTCTCTCTGGCCCTTTGGGGGGAATAGCTTGGGGGAGGCCCCCAAGTTGCATGCCCCTTGCAACCTAGGTTGGCAACAAAGGCCAGTACTCTTTTTTTCTTTCTTTTTTCATTTTTTTTCTTTTTAAATTTTTTGTTTGTTTTTGCAACCCCCCTTTGCAACAACCCCACCCCCATTTGCAACAACCCCACCCCCATTTGCAACATTACATAATAACCTGCAACATTCTTGCACTCTCCCCTTTTGCGGCTATACTACTATCCGTGTTGTACTAGGAGTATTTTGGGAGTGAAGTAAGAGAGATAAATTCTTTTAAATTGACCAATGCTAACAATCCAGATGAACGCTAAATTTTTTTTTAATCATGTGAAGAGAGACCGACGGAACTTCTACCAGGTGTGATATATATATATATATATATATATATATATATTAGGGCGGTTAAAATAAATGAAAATTAAAAATTGAAGCAAGCATGTACTTTTTTTTATTAGACTTAAGAACATAAAACTCTGAGACGAATTTGAGTGGAATCTGAGAGTATTTACTCGGTGCTCAAGCATTAGAATATGTACAGTGGGTGAATTGATAAATAACATTTAGGTAACCAATGAATTCGCATAATCGACAAAGTCTGAGAGATCCATCCTCTCTACTGAAATATTTCCTTTGTATTTTCTCCGATCTTTCTTTAGTGTTCCTCTCTGTAATAAATTTGCTGCCTCAACCATTTTCATCTTTGGTTTCCGACAAGGTTTCAAACGAAACAAAGCCAAACCAGGAGGAGATTGTAGACACCAGTAGTATAGCCGCAAAAGGGGAGAGTGCAAGAATGTTGCAAGTTATTATGTAATGTTGCAAAGGGGGTGGTTGCAAAGGGGGGTGGGGGTTGGAAAAAAAAGAAAAAAGAAAAAAAAAAAAAGAAAAAAGAAGAAAAAAAAAAAGAGTACTGGCCTTTGTTGCCAACCGGGGTTGCAAGGGGCATGCAACTTGGGGGCGGAGTTCTCCCCCAAGCTATTCCCCCCAAAGGGCCAGAGAGAAAGGAGGAGAGAAAGGAGGAGAGGTGTTCACCTGGCAGGAGCCAAGTGCATATTAAGACTTCAGCCCAGTAGGCGTTGTTTTATAGGCTCCTAATCAGCCAGAATCAGCCAGTTGGCTGAGCCAGGGGGGGGGGAGGGGGACACCTGAAGGAGAGAGAGAGAGACACCTGAAGGAGAGAGAGACACCTGAAGGAGAGATAGAGAGACACCTGAAGGAGAGAGAGAGAGAGACGGAGTTCTCCCCCAAGTTATTTTCGTTTACCTAACCTAAGAGGCCTCTAAGGGGTTTTCCCAAAGAGCCAGAAAGAGAAGGACCAGAGGTCCTTGCTCGGCTGGGAGCCGAGCTTGAATGATTCTTTCATCAGCTTCTCGGTCTTTTATAAACCTCTATTCTGGCTGAGTTGCCAGATAGCGCAATGTATTCAGTTGCCAGATAGCGCCATGTGTCCCAAAAAACCATATATTAATCATCCATTGTGTACCACAATATATATGACGGTAGTTAATCCAATTAAATTCTGTGTACTTTAATATTATGTTTATTAAATTCTCCTAAAATAATTATATAAGACCAAAGTAATGGTCTGACGTTGGAAAAAAAAAAAAATAGAGAGAAGTTTAGTCTTGGAGGCTTCTTAGCAAGACAAGTCTCCCATCAAAATTAGTTTTCTTTACATACTTTAGCTTCAAATTTTATGGGTAACTTGCATATCTGTAAAGAAAATGAGTTCCACTGCCTCAATGAATCATTACACACGATGTCAGTATCACTCACTTCAAGACATTATTGTATAGAAATAAGGTAACACAAGTACTACAAGAAATAATAAAAGAAGTACCCACAAACAAATCTGTAGTGAAACAAAAAAAAAAGGCAAAACAGGCCGCGTGACCCTGAACATTTTAATGAGAAAGAAATGTACTTTAATATTATGTTATTAAATTCTCCTAAAATAATTATATAAGACCAAAGTAATGGTCTGACGTTGGGATGAATCCAATTAAATTCTGTTTATCAAATAAATAATTTTACACACTCAATTTTCATTATAAACATTC